>AWUE01019633.1:0-57455 GCA_001974825.2 Corchorus olitorius | reverse complement strand
AGGAATTTCCACTCATACGAACACCACGGGGTAGTACAAGAACAATTCAGACTAATTAACTCAACCGGTATGCTCGAATTTGTCAATTTGTTCATCTAAGGGTAAATTCATAAATTTACATCCTAATAATGATGCACTAATTTTACCTGTCCAAGGGTAAAATAGTAATATCACTTCTCAATTTATTTAACCCAAATTTTATTTTCAAATTTCTTAATTTATTTTCTTATTTCCTTTTTCTCCCTTCTTTTTTTTCCAACTTGGCTTGGGCTTAGGGTCCATTTCTTCTTCTTCTTTTTTTTTTTACTTGGGCTTGGGGCCCAAGCCTAGCCTAGAGGCGCTGGGCCACTGGCCCAACAGCCTTTCCCTTTTCTTTTTTTTCTTCTTCTTCTTCTTCTTTTTGGTAGCCGGAAAACTTACCGGAATCTGGAAATTCCAGATTCCGGCAGCCCCGAAAATAATCATTTTAACACATTTTCATAACCAATCTTTTCCCAAATTCACTCAAAACATTTTCAAACAATTTCTATTGCAAACCCAAACAATTTATAATATTTAACTCATCAAATTAACACCAAAATTCATCAATTTACTCCCAAATTATAAATAAACCTTACCAATAAATCTTATTCTTGATTTATCCTATCTCTCTCTTCCTCCAAGCAACTCCCAAGATTTTCCAAGCTTGTTTGCATCTCCAAAACAACAAACAACATCAAGATTTGCTTAACTCACATCTTCAAAACACCAATTTCAACTCATAAAACTTCCACTTACCTTTAGTCATTGAAACTCGCATAAACTTCATGTAATTTCGAAACTTAACCCATGATTGAAAAGTATCTGATGAAGAGAATATCCCCCCATGATTGCATGTTGATTTTCCTCTCAAATTGATGAAAAAAATTAAGGGAGAGAGGAGTAGAAAGTTTCGGCCAAGTATGGAAAATTAAGAGCTAAGTGGCGTGGGAGGAGAAAGGAAAAGGCTTTTAATTAAACTTCATTGGAAAAATTGGTGCTTGACACCCTATACTTTCAAAACCATTTCAATTTGATCCTCTCTTCTCCAATTTAAATTCTTAAGTCCCCATTTTATTTTAATTTCAAAACTTTTCTTTATAATTAGTTGATGCTCAGTCGCTTTACTTCTCCACTTCACAAAAATTAATTTCCAACACCATAAATATTTTAATGGTATTACAGCCAGTGGCGGATCCAGGAATTTTAGACAATGGGGCAAACTAATATACATATTTTTAAATTTATATTTTAAAATTATAATAACCATATATTCCAAGTGTATAAGAATTCTATGAGGAATGATACATTACAACCTTTTTCTATGAGTTTTCATAGTTTGAAAGCATTTCAAAACCCTTTCATTATCAACACAACCTTCTTTTGCACAATGTTGTGCATCATTGATTTGGGATGAACCCTTCAAGTTTGGCTTCCTCTTTATAAGGAATTTCTCCATAACTAGTTAAATTAATAAGCAAATTATATACAATATAAATTATAAAAAAAAAGACTAATTCCATATTCTACACTATTTTGTATATTTTCCAACTAAATAAAATATCATCATAATTGAATATACCATTCAATAAAATATTAAATCAATAAAATAGCATCATAAATATACCATTATTCCATCATTTCCATGACACATAAACATAAATAAAATAAATATTTTCTAAAATTTTAACATTATAAACAATTAGCAACTCTCAAGTAGTAGATAAGTATTCCACCATATTAAGAAATGATAAAAATTATAGTGAATTCATTCAAGAATAAGACAACACTTACTATTAAAAAGAAAAGGTGGTCCACCTTGAGCTTTTATGACCTTCAATATAGTATTTTAGAGATTGTAAGAACTTTAGCAGAGATGAAAGGGAAAATAGGGATTCTAAGAACTTTGAATAAGATGAAAATGAAAGTAGAAGGTGGAGGAGTTAGTGGTGGGAGGGTGGGGACAGTGGTGGGTTTCTTAGGTGAAAGAAAATACAAAAAATTTGAATAAAGAAATGGGGTGGGAGATATTTGTGGTGGGTGAGCATGGTTCCACAAAAAATTAAGTGAAAAGATATTTTTTATCTTCTAACTTGTCCTTTATTAATTTTGAGATTGATGGTGGATCATTTTCTTAAAATTTGTATTTACACTAACTACCATATATCTTTATTATTTTTCAAATCAATGAGGGCAATTGTAAAGGGTATAAAATTTTGAGACTAAAATATACTACATACTAATGGACCTATAGGATTTTAGTGGGGGAAGCTGCCCCTACTGCGCCCATTATATATCCGCCCCTGCTCAGCGCTCAAGCTTTCAAACTGGAAACTCCTCTTGGAATTTATTTATGTAAGTTCAATACTTAGCTCTTCCAGTTCCTGCAAACACTCTACTTGCCTCTCCTTTCCATCTTCTCCACTTCCATTTTATGTATTATAATATTATATATCTCTTACTTTTGCTGGTGTAAGTGGCATCTGCTTTGGAATTCTCTGAACTCTGGGTTTGAATTAGTATATGACATGACTAGTAACACTAACATAGAAACAATGGCTTTTAGGTTGGTTGTTGGAATTGGAAACACGTTCATGTTTATTTATACAAGATCTCGGCCCGTGCCCATGGCGCGGGGCTGTGGGGTTGTTATGGTTCATGAGAGCACTGTTTATGACAAACTTAGAAGATTAACAAATGGGTAAAAAAAATTAAAAAAAAAAAAGCAATATGTATTATTAATAGATGAGGGGGGATCAACTTATACCAAGTGTAAAAGAAGTTGTTTTACACCCTTTACTAACTTGATATAGGATTAATATTTTTAAAAATCAATCATTGGATTCAATACTCTTATTGAATGGATCATGAACGTAAAAATTTCAAGTCGATCTGATATTTTTATCATATTGATCGGGACTCCAACATTTTTCAATATATATTTAACGTGGAAAATATTATGCATCAAACATATAGTTAAATATCTTCAATTAACTTGAGATTTGACATACATGATCTATGTGATAAGAATTAAAGATCTAACGGTCGTATTAAATAAATTTAAATTATACAAAGAGATATAAGAGAGCAAAAAAAGGGTGTAACTTACACGGGCGTAAGTTGATATATATAAAACCCTAATGAGCCCAACCAACAACCCATCAAAACTAAGCCCAAAAATCACAAAAAAAAAATCAACCTGAAGCCCATATCAAGACCAAAAATAACAAAAAAGTTCAAAAAAAATCATTCAGTTGTCAATCTGAAGGGAGTCCAACATGGCATCACCAATGAAAAGTAAGAAAAGGGACATGTGTCAACATTTTAAGGGTGGGGAAATTACTTTAAAATGTTTAGTTTTGATAATTATAGAACCGAGAAGATATAGAGGCCTAGGCCTAGTTTCAGTCTTCAGATGGTTAGCAAAGAATTCTTCAAGCAGTGAAGTAGTTATTGAGAGATGGAAACGTGATGGTGTTTACATCGACAAGAGTGGCAAATCGAGTACCTTTCATCACGAAAAGCGTAAATTTCATTGTTTCAGTTTCTTTAGATGGATAGATATAAAGTTTGCCAATACTTTTAATTTGTTTTATGTTTGCCTTCAATTAAATAGGTGGATGTGGCTCTTTGAGAGGACAAGGATGGAACTCATGGAAGTATGGTTCTGACCCTTTAAATAGGTATGTAATGTTCACTTAGTTTCTTGGGACATTTCTTGAAAGAGACAACATCGAAACAAAAAGACCAACATATCTATTGCCACTTCTTATAATGTTCTTTTGACTTGTTTATATATATTTCAGATGCTGAAATCTGAAGAGATAAAGATGCTAGGGATAACCCCCACAATGAGATCTCACATATGCCATGCTACTTCTATCTGCCTATCGCCGAGTTGGCATGCTATATAGCTAGCTGAGTGTGAGGAAATTTGTAAGACATCCATGTAGCTTTACATATAGTGATATAACTACTATTACACAAATGCATCAAAACAGTCCAGGTATCCATTTTCCTCCTCCGCAACCTCTTCATCATCAGCAACCTCATCATCATCAGAAATGGCTGCCTCATTACCTATAACAAATTTACTTCATTACCGATCAGAAGGGATGCAAACGCGAAGACTAACTTTTTGCTCCAAAAAAAAGATAAACTAATAGTGTACTTACCAACATCCTCTTCATCTGTGGGGTCCTCCCAGCATTGCTAGACCCTTTTCTCTTCTTTCCCGTCCTCGCGGTCCTCATCCGAGAAGGATCTCATAGAATACTCCTTCGAATTAGGACCCCATTCTTCCTCGTCCTTGGATTAATTAAAAAAAAAATATGAGTTTGGTGCCTACATAGCTTCAAATTGTCATTTTCAAAATTTCATTACAGCATTAGTAATTGTAACATCACATTTAGTTTTCTCATCAAACATAATAACAATTAGTCACAGAATGATAATCAACCTCATAGGCAAAGAGCTTATCAGAAATAAGTGCAGCATATTCAAGGAAGCCACTTTCTGTTTTGGAAATAAAATTGTCTATTAACTTCCAGCAAATTGATCTCCATTAGATCCAGAATTAGCTTTTCCAACAAGGCTGCAATTATAAAATGAACCTTCAAAACACTTCATCCTTGAAGACCATCTTAGGAAAATAATTGTGTCTTAAATATATTCCACATACTTCAGTACGGCCCAACCTTATGAAATTATCCCATCCAAAAGAACTTGATTCACATATAATTATTATGAATTCCTTAAAAGTGGATAGTAGATGGCAATCCCTAGCTTATGAGTATGTGTTAAGTTTTAAGTATTCTATGAAGCTGAAAAGCAAGATGAATTTATATACATGTAATAATTTAGTAGGAGTTGAACTTATAATTTAATTCATGATAAACTGCTCAGTAATATGACACTATTTCAAACATCAGCATAAATATATAACCTCTATGTTGCCTGCTTCCCTATTAACAAGCACTAACATTATCTTCTGCATAAAACAGAGTCTCCATAACAGGATTGTAATATTATCTAAATCCTTTTATAGCAACCCTATTGGTAAAGAAACAGGGCCTATGAGAGCAAAATAATACCATGCTTCTTTGCAGCAAACTATATTATAATAGGTTTTGGAAAAAAAGAAAAATATTAAAAGCTGTAAACGAATTGGAGTTCCACTAAGACATTATATAGAGACTAGAGTCAATTTACAGAGGCAAGCAACACCTTTCATTGCAGATTCCCTTGTTCAGAATATGAATGTTTAGGTGAAAAGCCAAGAACATTGTGGCATATAATCATGCTTAAGCTAAGAGGAAGGTTAAGAAATCAAAATGTTTATAAGACATATCATTAGTTGAACTTTACCTTAGTTGGCAAAGTTTTTCTACTAAGTTTGGCTTCCTTTTCTCCAGCAGCAGCTTTCCCTTTTTTCTTTTTCTTTTTTTGGATAAATATGTATTATTCATTAGGTAGCAGGAATAAGAACTGCTACAAAACTAGTAAAAAAGAGTTGTTTACAAAGGGCAAACAATTACCAATCAAACTACAAACGCCAACTATTATTAAGAAAAACATTTATGGGATCTTTAGCAACATTCCTAATACCATGCAACTTGATCCTGATAGAGTCAGTAATAAATTTGAAAGACTGCTCAATAGTGTGCATCTGCTGCTGAAATATACGGCTGTTTCATTCTCTCCAAATCACATAACAGAAAGCATTCCATGCCAATTTCAAGACTAAAGAGAGAAGAGACTTACCCTTAAGCCTTGAAATAGCCCACTAAAGTTCATACTGCCATTTACCAACAGCCCTATTCAATCTGCAAGCTTTAAGAACTTTCTCCCATAGTTTCCTTGAGTAGTCACAGGCAAAAAAAAATATGATCTCTACAATCAGTGTGTTGTCCACAAAGCTGATAACTATAAGAGAACCACACTAACCTCTGCCAAGGAACATAAGGTTGCTGATGCCTCAACTGGTCATACATCAGAGAAATCTTATAGATACAGCCAGGTTAATTCCAGTCACCGATCTGAATATACTGATCAGCCTTTCTCTGGAGTTTAAGTAGCTTCTTAACATTCCAGCTATATCTCTGAAGGTTAGGAATCTCCGTGATATTACTGCCTTTTAGTATACTAGTCTTTACTTCCACGTGCGTTGCACGTGACCCAAACTCGATAATCCGTCCAATCTAGCCGAACTCGACTTGATCAGAAAAATTAAACGACCGACGACCCAACAAACTCGTAATCCGAATGACCCGAGAAATTAACCCGGATGACCCAAAGATATTATAAACTAAAATTATATTTTATTCAATAAAATCCACATTGTTATAATTTTAACCATTCTAAACTATAATTTATTCGATAATAATTATATTATTGTTATAATTTTACCTATTATGATTAAATTTTGCTAAACTTCATTATATGAATAATTATTATATATGAATAAATACTAAATACGATTATAATTAGTAATTTGTTTTTTACATGATGAATAAATAATAATAATTAATTAGTAATTTCTTGACAATTTTTCTATTAGGAAAGAACATAAATTTAGATATTATATTTAATATTTATTTGAACATATACCCCACTTCATACTTAATTATGTATTTGATATTCAAAATTATTAATATATAAAGGGACACATGTCAACTTTTTAACCCGTATATGCAGTTTACTAAACTTAACCGATAGTGGATTGTAAAATACATTGAATAATTAAGACATTAAATAAATTTAAGAATTAAACATTAAAAAATTCAAGGTTGACCCAATTGATCCGAGTCCTAGACCCGAAAAATCCAAAACCCGAATGATCAAGAACCCGAGTGACCTGAGGACAAAACCCGAACCAGCATGGCCCTAAACCCAGCAAACCCGAGACCCGAATGACCTGAACCAAAATGAGCCGAAACCCGAATGACCCGAGAAAATTACCTAACACATTTGACCTGGTCCAAGATGACTCGAACCTGAAACCCGTCCAACCCGCCCAATTGACTTTTTTTTTTTTTGCATCAACTCCTATAACTTTATAAGTCAAAGGAAGTAATTGTATGTTACTTTTCTTTTTATACACTCCAATACATTAAACTACCAATACGTACAATTCAAAAATAGAAAAAATCAATCACAATAATTAAATTTTAAATAAATTTTTAACTTAATTAGTTTTAAAAAATATGAATAATTAATTATTAGGCACCTTCTTTTAACTTTTAAACTTGATAATAATACTTTTATTAGTTTAAATTATAATTGAAATGGGTCCAAACTCCAAACCTACCAAAAAGTCTCCAATTTTTTAAAATTAAAATGGTAAAAATAAAATATTTATAAAAAATATTGAATTTAATTAAATAAAAATAGAGTTTTTAGTAGAATAACTGTAAAAGTTTATTTCTAAAAAAAATTGTAAAATTTAAACAATTTTATTTCAGGAATATTTTTAAAAATTGTAATATATCTAAGTTTTTTAATTAAATTAGTAAAATGGTAAAAATAAAATAGGTATAAGGATATTAGATTTAATTAAATAAAAAATAGAGTTTTTATTTGAGTAAAACTATAAAAGTATATTTAAAAATTCTAATATATAAAAATAAAAATTAAATAGTTATAAGGATATTAGATTTAATTAAATAAAAATATAGTTTTTAGTTGAGTAAAACTATGAAAGTTTAAACAATGACATTTAAGAAATAAATTCGAAAAATAAGGATATAATGGACAAATATATTCGAAAAATAAGGATATAATAGGTGATTCAAAAGTTTTACAAAACTCGTACTTTTATATATAGTATAGATAAGCATGAAGCCAAGCTATCCAAAGAGAACCAGATTGCACAAAAATGTTCCAGAGATGCTTAATCATACAAGCTTGGTTCCAGATTACCAGGTTTTTTAGGCTAAGTCCTCCTTCTGATTTAGGGTGGCTAATCCAGTCCCAACTGACCCTAGCACCTTTAGCATTACTGTCAGTGCCTTTCTAGAAGAAAGAAGAACAAAGCTGATTCAATTTCTTGATAACCGCACCTGGTAATATGAAGCTTTGGCACCAGAAATTTTGGATACTTAAAAGAACATACTGAATAATTTGCAGTTTACCAGCCAACTTAAGGTACTTCACTGTCCAATATGAAATCCTTTGCTTAATTTTCTCAATCAATGCTCCACAATCTTTTTCAGATAGACTTTTGGAAACCAAGGGGAGTCCCAAATATCTGATAGGGTGAGTCCCAATCTTAAAATTAACATTAGAAAATAAACAGATTTTTCTATTTTTGCTTTAAATTTATAAATAGTTTAAGCCTTAGGGTTTTTGAGGGCTTCTTACCTGAAATTTGATGCACAAAAAATAAAGAGAAAATTTTCAAAGGTAGCACGTACGAAGGAAGACGAAGTGTCGACCTTGCTCCTTTTTATAGATTTCTTTTTTCGTTTTTACTAAAAATAGAAATTCTTGAAATGAAATGGTGTGCAGTGGGGTTTCCTAAGAGTGTGTTTGGTACAGAGGAAATAGGAAGGAAAGAAGATGGGGGGAAAGAAATGGGAAGGAAGGAAGATGGTTCTTTTGTTTGGTAGGAGAGAAATGCATAGAAGAAAAGAAGTGGAGGGGAAATAGGAGAGAAATCAGCACCCATAATTCTGCAGATTTAATTCCGTCCAAAAGTGGACGGAAATGCTGAGGAAGAAGATGATGAATAGGTTTAATTTACTGAAAAGACTATAATGACCTGAATAATTATGTCAAATTACAAACTTTACCCTTTCAAAAAACTGCAAACCGATACACTCACTGTAGGTCCCACCTCTTTTGTTGGTAGTTGCCGTAGGTACCGTAATTCGTTTTTTTTTTTTTTCTGGCCTCAACCTCATTTTAATTTTTAACTTATAGTACTAGTTTTTTTTTTGCATTAACTTATAGTACTAGTCCAGTATCCTATTTTTCTGTAAAGAAAAAAACTTATATCTTATTTATCTTATTTATTTTTATTAATAATATTAATATTTTTCATTTTCTTTATTAGTATTTATTATTTTATCCAAGATCTTATGCTACTCAAATGTCTTAGGTCTATATTCATTTCCATAGAAATGTTTATATTTACATATAAAAATAAATTTCTTAAATTTATTTATTTACTACAAAAAAAGGTGTATTTCAATATTGATGTTTATTTAAAAATTATAAGAGGGTCTTAAAAGCGTATAATATATTATTTGCAAAAAAAAACGTATAGCATAGAGTAAATATATTATTATAAAAATTGGTTATAATTCAATTTAAGATCTTATTGCTCAAAATTTTGAATAAAATCGTATTTAGATATCATTTATTTTAAATAAAATGTCTAGGAAGGTTTGAAAAATATTTTTTTATATAAAAAATGGAAATTTTTAATACTACTGCTAATGAATGAAATTTTAAATAAATAGTTGATGAGGGTATAAATTAGTGAATTTGACATAAATATTAATAAAAAAAAAGAGTATAAAATAGTCATTTTGTAAAAATAAAGTTCCTTTCTCTCCCATTTCCCATCCATACCAAACAAGAGAAAGAATTAATTTGGTACTTCCCTCCTAATTTGTTTCCTTTCTACCAAACATAATGAAGGAAATATGACTTCTTTTCTCTTTCTCCCTATTTCCTTTCCCTTACTATTTCCTTTCCTTCCTATTTCCTTCCTCCTACCGAACACACTATAAAAGAGTGGAGAAAGGGAGGGAAAATGTGGTAGGCGGCCCAATCTAAGTGGGCCAAATATGTCTTCGGCCGAAAAGTGGGCTCAATATTTCTTCTTTATGTAAGAAAATTAAAAAATGGTATGCATGACACACGTGGCAAACGGTCTCTTTTCCTGCCTTGTTTTGAAATCAAAAAACTCCCGCAAAACGGAAAATCCGATCCTCTCCTCACAAACTCTTCAGAGAAATGCTGCGAAAGAAATCAGTGGAGTTTCTTATTGAGTCTTCTCAGGTAAGCAATCTAATATTCTAATTTAAATGAAAAATATCAGAAATTTTCTTCATTAATTTTGATTTTCTTTTGGAATTAAAAGCAACTTCAAGCTGCTCCAATGGTGAAATACACTGCTTTATCTCTCTTCGCTGACCGATTTCTCCCTTCTCTCACCATGTAAATCTTCTCTCTTTTCGGCTCCATCAATTCATTTTTTATGAATCTTAAAATTTTTATGTGCGTAAGATTTTCCGTTGTTTGCATCGTTTCACAGTTTGACAAAACAGGGGAATGAGAAGGGGAGCTGGCTTTTACGATCCATGGAAGAGAGCAATTTGCAGTTATTTGCACTGATTTCAATATGGATCTCCAGTAAAGTTGAGTTTCTAGATTTCATCCTTCTTTTTTGCATCTGTTTTTGGTTAATTTGAGGCAAAATTTTCGTTTGTTATTTTTTGCAGATACACGATTCTCGTTCTCTATCTGTCAAAAGTTTGAAGTCAATGGGAGATAAGTTCATTAAGGATCAACATTTTACTACTAGAGATTTCCTGGAAGCTGTAAAGTTGATTTCTTTTTACTGTTTAATTTTTCCATTGTTTTTTAATCAATTTTTTCCAAATTTGCAGTTTTAGTTTGATGGATGTTAATCAATTTTTCTACAGGAGGTGATCTTCCTTCAGGTGAAACTCCGAGATTTTCTGTCACTGATCAAATTCATTTTACATAATCTTTGATCCTTTTTTATGCTTATGTTTATGATTTATGATGTTCTATTGTGAAGGTATTGAATTTTGAGATTGGAACATCAAATGTTGCCTTCATTTCCCTTGAAGAGCTTTTTATTCAGTTCAAGTAATATTTCTGGTCTCAATCTAGCTAATATATCATAAATCAAATTTTTGATTGCATAAATGTGATGTCAACTTTCCTTTTTCTACTAGGGAAGTGGCAAAAGTTGGGGAATTGGTGAACTTTGAAGCATGCATGGATGTGATGGATCTTCTTTATGAAAAGGAGGATACATCACTTCTTTTTAGTGCTCCTCGTTCTCTTGCTGCATCCATTTTGGTATGTTTCAGTTATATAAACTTCATTCATATTTCATATCACATGCCTTTTTAGTCTTCAATTTTATGTGATTCAATAGAATGAGCTGTTTTTTGGCCTTTTGCAGGTTACTTCATATGTGATCACAGTCCCTAAACAGCAGTGGGAATTTCCAGTTCTTCCCTGGGGTAAGTTTTTGTTTCTCTAATGTTGACTGCATTGGTTGGTTTACTTCCCTGCACCAAAATCATTTTCAGGTTCAGTGTTTATCTGATTTTAGTAAGTATTTGGGGTTTCATAGTTAGAACTTAGAAGGCCTCCGATATGTTGAATTAGTGACTAGCTTGTGAAGAGCATAGTCAGTTGAGTTTGATTTTGATGGTTAGTGCTCAACAGCATATAGAGGAAATCATAAGAGATAGTAATACTGCCATTAGAATTAGCCTGTCAGAAGAACTAACTGGATTCAGAAATTTGAACTCCAACCAAAAACATTTCAGTTTGCTCATTCATTTAGGAGATTCTCACTCCTTTAGGTTAGTCAATCAATCTAGAACTTGCTATTCTGGAGTTATTTAGTCACTCAATTAGGTTGAGCTACAATCTCGTAAGATGAAGCGATGAAATTTGTAAGAGTGTGAAACAAGCACATTGATCATCACCTATACAGGAGTGTCATCTATTAGCTTGCATGAGTGTAGGGCAACCATTGTTTGCTGTGCAATTCTGAATGATCTGTCCAATCTTTAACTTGCTAGATTAAATGTGTCTAACCAAGGAGCTTTGCTGCTATAATAAATCTCTGTGCTTAGAGCTTAAACTGCAAGTTATATAATTAAACAAATAGTAATATGGAAGAAGCTTTTGGGCCTTATGTATGAAGCTTATTTGTTTTGGGCCATATTGTCTTCAAAGCAAATGAAGGATGAGAGGCAGATCCATTATACATCTTGTATCCCTTGTTTGTTTTGAATTACAACATGGAAAAATTTCCATTCACTAACTTTGAGAAGATTTAAAATTCTTAACTTTACTCCATAATTAAGGCTTTAATAAAAAATTTTAATAACTAAATGATATATTGAAGTCTCCTTGTAAGTAATAGCATCTGTAAACATTCATTGAAGTTTTGAAACCATATTTATTAGTCGGAAGGGTGAGTGCTTCATATCTTGGTGCCTTGTGAATTGGGGCACTTGTCCATCATCAATCCAACTATCTCCCATTCATTTTGATTCTTTTGATTCTTTGACCATCGGCCACATCGGGGCTCTGATCATAAGCCTTTAGTACATATATATATAGAGCACAAAGAAATTCCATGGTCCCATTGTTATCATAGAATTAATGCATTGCTAGGATCCTGCTGACACTAGTATCATCAATTTTTGAAGTTAATTGTCGCTATTAAAAGGGGAATGACACCTGCCTGCCCCTTTCCTCTCTTCTCCACCTTTTGTATGTTGGGGAACCCGTGTGCCTTTTCTTTCAACAAATCTCTATATATTTTGGGCTCTACTCTTTGGTGGAATTCAAGCTGTATCCCAAGGAATTGTGTTTGTGGGCCCTGGTTTAGGTTCTTTAATTGGAATTGACCTTTTCTATCGGACCGTAATTTTAGTTAAACATCAAAACTAAACTTCGCTATATATGCAAAGATATCCATTTCCTACTTTGTATATCTTTTTTCTTACTGGAGTCAATTCTTTTGTTTGTTTGTTATTGTTTACTTAGAAAAGGATGAATTACTTATACGAACATGTTAGTATTTGAGAGAAAATCTTAGAAATTATAGTATTTTCTTGTGGTTATAAGTTAGAATTACTCATTTTTTATTTTAAATTTAACGTGGTAGATGTAGTAATACCCCACTACAAATTCTCATTGGTTATTCTCACAGTATTAATGTCAATTATATAATAAATTAGAGGCTTTGATGACGTTAAGGTCCTTACTCTAGTATATATATGCTCTAAATTTTTTAAAATCTTATGAAGATTTGATGCAAATTTCTTGATTTATATAGAAATTAAATGCAGTGTTTGACTATAACTCCAAGCCTTTCCCCCTTAGCCTTTACATTTCATTCAGAAGAGGAAAAGTATGAGATTCTCAACCATAAAGTATAACATTATCACTCATCAGTATTATTATGACTATACCTAAAACAAGCCAGACCCTGAGGCTAGAAACTTTTCCTACTCAATAACTCTTTGGGATGATATTTCCCAGTCTATCAATACATTGATTCGAAAGGTAGGTAGACTTTTTGGCAGCTTCTATTTTGGTCCCGTCACCCCTTTCTTTTCCTCTTCAATACCAAGCAATATGAAATACGGATTATCTCCTTGAGACCAAAATTATGTTACACGTGAGAATTACATGTGTGAACACAGTGGCTAATGGGATGATGACTCCTTAATTTAGGTGGGTGATGATAGACTAATTGTGGGAAGGATTCTCACAGCCTGTCTCTTCATATTTTTTATTGGTCTTTTGGATAAAGAGAAGAAACAAAAACAGAACCAAACCTTATTGATGAGGATAATAATCATCATAAAGAAAGGGTCCCATTTAGACCCACCACTGCCCATTTTTAGTTACTATTTTGCTTCAAGGAAGATTAATCTTTTTCCTTCACAGGTTAAACTGTTTGATCCTTACTGTACTTTTACTTTTAATGATGTGCTATGATTTTCCTTTGTTGTCTGTGTTCTTGTAGTCTTTGTGTCATCATTCTTCTGCTCCTGCTTCCAGCTCTGTTCTGTTCTGTTTCTTAGGTCCTTCTCCCATCCCTAGTTTTAGGTGCAATGTTATGTCAGAATTCAGCAATGCTATATGAAGATATGCATTTGTACTTTGGCATGCCCTGGTTTTGGTTATAATAATATTTTTAATAATACAAGATTCTTTGAGCTGTTAGAGTGAAAACACCAAATTGCAGATACAAGTTGAGAAAGATATAACCTGAAAACGATTTTCTACCTCCTTATTTAACAAATCGCATGTTTTCTGTGTTGTTGAGATTACATTAATAGCAAAACATCAAAAAACTCTTTAGAAAAATGGCCATATGCAAATAGAAAACCCTCTTCTAGTCATCTGCCGGAATTCACCATAAACAAAGGTGTGATCTAAATCTTGAATCTAAAGAGTAATAGAAGAACAATTTGAATTTGTTGACATAGTCAATCATGAATCTAAATCTTGGTGGGATGTCTGTTGACATTTGAATTTGTCGAAGTCATAGAAGAACAATTTTGTCTTCATCAATTACTGGATATGATCAATCAGCATACTAACCATGGGTAAAGGCGTAAAGCATTGTACACCATTTTGGTTTTTCGGTCATGCCAGTAATGAACTTTCTATGATATTATTGCTTGACATTAATCATCATTAAAGATTTGTTAGAATCTCTATGTATTGTTAATCAGATACTTTCAATATTTTATTTAGCAATTAAAATTTATCCCTAAGAAAAGTATTTTTCTGTTTGCCTACAGTAAAGTTTGTAACATCATTCAAAGAAGAGGACATTGTTGAGAAGGTCAAGGACATTCTTAAACATGTGTTTGAAGTTTGAACCTTGCTGCCAGCCAAGGATTTTCTGTAGAGAAAGCAACTTTATGGTATGTCTGCTGTCTCCACTCAACTGACAATAGATAAATTTGGGTGATCCCTATACTTAAAACAGTACTTAAAGCAAATGCAAGTTAAATTTTCTTGATGATTCAATAAATGCTTTGTTAGATTCAATGCATTCACCCTATATGATTTACATTGGAACAAGTCCAATATTAGTTTTATGTAAAGTTGAGCTAGGAACATGAAATTTGAGGAAAGGAATTGTGTGGGGGCCCTCAATTTCTTAAATCCAAGTGCTGCTTTTCTACAGATATCTGATACTGATATGATTATAAGCGGGCTCTACCACACGAACTATTTCATTTTATTAGGTAGAAATGTATATAGGAAGGCTTTTTCACCTTTCTGTTGTGGACAAACAAAGGGGAGATGTGGCTTATGCTTATAGCTTCCATCATAAAGGGCCACTGATTGTACTCGATCTTGGCATTTTCTACATTTTAGCCATAGCCATTAGCTACATGCTTGCTTACCTTGTTGCACTCTTTTCTTTTGGGTGGGAGTGGGGGCCTGGGGGGAGCTTCTTTCCCTTAAATCCTTTTTCCTGTTTTCTTCAATTTCTGTTGGGATTTCTTATATGCATATATACCTTTGATCCCAATATGAGAATTAGTCATTTTCCATTTCATAAATCTCATTCACTTATTATAGTATTTTTGAACCATAAGACTTTTCCAAATTAATTAAGTCTCACATTCTTACAATTAAGTGTCCCGGCCGGTAGTAATTGTTTGAAATTAATGACTTAGAGTAATCCAAACTAAAATTGGAAGCCTTCTTAGAAATGAATCAAGTTTGGATGATTATGTAACTGCATTTGTTTTCTATATGTTCTGGTACTTACTACTTACTGCATTTGTTTTCTCTACAAATATCAAATCTTTAATTTAAATCTTGATATATATGTAAATGAATTCATAAAAGAAGGAAGATAAATGATTGGTTTTATAATCTGCCAATAGATCATCATGGTACTTCATATCAGCATTTAAACTTTAATGATCATATTATACAAGCAACTCTTTTTATGTGACTACTCAAGTCAAATTGTCATTATTTTTAAAGAATATATTTTTTTGGTTAATGTTTTTTAAAGAAATTACATTAACTAATTATAGATTCTGTCATCATCAAATAAGATTCATCTTTCAGTTTCATAAGTGTTCTGAAACGTGGGCCCTTTCACATCTCACTGTTGAATTTGATCTGAGTAGTTTAAGTGAATATCATCAATTTTTATTTTAATGTAGTTTGTTGTTGCATTTAAGTTTTGTTCCCTCTGTTTGGAAACGAAAGTATTCATGTTGGTAGAATTTAAGATAAAACATATTCCCTGGAATGAAATTGAAGCCATGCATTTTGTTGGCATTTTACTACATATATATATGTACTTGAAACTTGAAAGAGTTTGTGCCACTCTGTCTATGTCATTCACCAATCAAGATTTTGATGATGAGTAGGATTTTCTTTGGAACTTGTACTAGAAGATAGAAGAAACCATAAAAAAGTTAGCTAGAATTTGTTTGTTTATATATATGTTGCAATTTTTAATAGTTTAGTTCATATATCATATAATAATTTGATTAAAATTTTGTTCTTTATATATACATTAATGTATGACATAAGTATATATCTTTTTAGTTACAAGAATTCTTGTACATTTTACTAATTTTTCCAAGTCAATCTAACGGCTATTAGGTGTCCATTGATTATTTTAATTTCTCTCTCAAAATGCTCTGTTTCACTTAAAGCCATTTGATTGGCTTGGAAAGATCAGTGGACCTCTCCACTAGTGGAGAGGATCCTCTCCTTTATAAATCTCATGATGTTTATTTCAAGATTTGAACCCTAGATCTAAAATTTAATCATGCAAAACTTTTTACCTAAAAAAACATTTAATTTGAACTTTTAAGTGATTATTATGGCAAACAATATGTCATCAATTAGGTTGTTTATATGTGAAATATAAAGAGCTAATGCCTAATTATAGAAAGTAGAAGACTTTGGTTGTTTAGGGAAGTCTCTTTTCATATATTATTATCGAATAATTTTTTTTAGGTATATTATAGAATGATGTAGTTCCTTTAATAAAGTTTCTTTTAGTAATTTTAAAAGAAATACAATTATTTCAGCTAAACTATAGTAATATGATATGATAATATGTATTATTTCTCAATCATTATCTGAATATATATAAATTTTTGCTAACAAACAGTATAGGTACTAACTAATATATAAATGAGTCAAAGATGGCATTCAGACCATGATGATAAGCCACAACCACCATCAGAAATTTGATTAGGCTGACTTAGATACATATATATTTTGATAATTATGTAATAACAACCATAATTCAAGATTGTCTTTTAATAATATCCATATATAATTTTATAAATCACGAGATATTGATTAATAAATATATATGTCCCCATAAAATACATTATGATCAGAAAATTAAACAAAACTGTTAGTTAGAATATTACTGTAACTTGGAAGAAGACATCCTAGGCTTGGCTTGGAATTTTGCTTGAAATTTATGTGCTTGTAGGCTTAAGGATATGATTATGTTTTGTTGTTTCTGCCATATTGCATATAATTTTCACTGGTTATAGTGTTTCTATTAACTAAAAATTACTTCAGAATGAGGACAGTAATCTTCACCTAATTACTTAGTTTAAGAACAAACCAAAGTCCATAGGATCATCTTTAAAGTTGTTTGAAACTAGGGTGTTATCAATTTTGTCGGCTAAATAATTCTAAAAACAACCCCACCAAAAATAAAAATAGTACAATATGTCTTCCCCACCCAACGACCATCAATATTTTTCTTTAATGACAAAATGTAGGTACATAGTGATTTCATTTATCAAGCTTTGTTGGACACAAAGCCATATTATTAGACTTTTTCCCTATCTTTATACAACCTCTCTCAAGTCTCAATTTTTTTTTTTATTTCATCACGAATGAAATCTTACCCCAATAGCAAGAAATTAGAGATTCGGTTTCGAATTACAGATTCCAGTCTCTACCAATGGTATAATTTTTGTCTAACTTTAATCATGTTGAGAAAATACTTCAAAATGTGTCTTTTTTTTTTTATCCAAGATGAGTGTGGGATAAAACTCTTTATAGCAAATGCACTTTTGAGAATTTTCAATTTCCAAAGAATGGAATTGTCTTTTTAAATCTTGTTTTCTACTTCACTCTGTTTTTCTTCTTTTCCCACAACTGGAAAAGAGAGAATTAAGTATGTATAATATGTTTCAATAATCTTCTAAAGTTTTCTGTAGCTGCATTGGTCAGATTCTTATCCAGCTTTTTTTTTCTCCATAACTTCACTTTGAGGACAAACTTGCTCTTTTAGTTTGGTCTAAGGACCCCTCCCTCCCAAAAAATGTCATATATATGAACCCACATGACTATATACATACATATATAAATCAATGAAAATTGAAAAAGGCTAAATAACATGTAGGGAATGTACAATAAATGGTACTCATATTGGCCATGGAGTGATTTGTGTGGTTTCAAAGGAATTCAAATTATTGTACATGAACTGGATAACAACTTTGGATTCTTGACACTTGACAGTTGATAATAAATTATATAATGGCTAGATGGAATTCCATTCTTCTACTTTATTAGCATATTATCAACATAATCTGAATTTACAGGTTTTGCTTTGTAAGTTATCTTCTCTGGCTAAGTTTGCTTTTTTTTTTGGTGAAAAAGGTACTTCTTAAATAATGCCTAAGCTTACTATGGCAGTGTGATTATTAGGCAATTATACTATAATTAGCTTTGTGATTTAGAAAATATAATTGCATGTTTTCTAAGTTGAAATCTCATGTTGCACATTAGAGCTGCATGATATTAATAAATTTTGATCAATTCTGCCATAATCTCAAACTAAGCTTTAGTGAGTTATAAGTTAGTTAAGCAGTCTAGAATCCACATTGGATGACATACAAACTGTTCTAAATGATTTATAATTAATTCCAAAGTTTGAACTCAAAACCTCTAGAAAGTCTAACTATTATCTATGTAAAGCTTTCCATGGTTTTATACTCTTTCTAAATAAAACTTTACTGCTATTTGTAATTACTTCATTTGATGTGGCAGGCATTTAGTTTCAAAACTCTCTTAATTACCAAAAAAGGGGAATTTCAACCCGGGTAGGTAATTTTCTTCTGACTTTTTTTTTTGAGGTTTCTTCTGATAGACTTAATTGCACCTCAAACATATACAAATGAAGAAATTAGTAGAAACAAACTAGATAATCTTAATTGCCAGCCTTTACATTATTAGACATGATAGTGTTTTTGTTCTTTTTGTTTTTTTTGTTTGCTTTCAGTTTAATAATGATCAAGATTACTATAATTCTTTCTTTTTTGCTAACTACTAAAAGAGTTGGGATTGTTCTTAAGTAGCAAAAAGAAAAAAAAACTAAAAGAGTTGGGATAGGATATTTTAATTAATTAGTGGTAGAAGAACAATAAACAAAGTGTTTGATGCTTAATTGCTTTGGGTTTTTTTTTTTCCCCACTTGGGGAATTGAGAGAGGTTATCAAGTGGGGTCTACAAGAATTTTTGAGAAATTTCCTAATCAATATATACAATTTTAAGATTGGCATCTTTTTTTTTCCCATAATTGTTGCTAGTATGGACATTGAGGGTCCATTTCACCCTGTAATTTCCCCTTGGCCAGCTATAATTTTTCTGTCTTTGTCTTCTCTCCATGCATGGTTAAATCCCTCCAAAGAACAAGGGAAATATAAAATTAGAAATGGTGCTAGAAAAATGAATTAATTTATACTAACATTTATGATTAGTTGTGGATTGGATTAAGAATGTAGCAATCTAATCCACCAAACCAAACAATAAGAGAAGAGAGGTCATGTCAATAATTATATGATTATATTGAGATAAAATGGTATTGCTGTTGTTAGATTAAGGGTCAATCAAACATATATAGCTTTTTTTTTGGCCAAAATCAAACATATATAGCTATGATAATCTATTTTGGTTCATTTTGCTGTTCAATAATCAATATGATTATTATAAACTCTTTGAACATAATGTTAGCTCTCTTTTTCAGCTAAAATACAGATCAAAGGTCAATCAAACTCTTTTATGTTCTTCCTTTTCTTCCCCCTTCATTTTAGAAAAATTGAAAAAAATTGGATCCAAAGCTTACCAAAACTGCAAATAAATTTAAACTCAAAACAAATTAAAACTAACTAAATAGAAACTTTATCTTTTTTACTAGTATTGGTGCCTACCTATTTTGATGTAGCATGTTATATCTTTTTTTCTAATTTTGCTTATAAACATATATTTAGTTCTTTTCTGATTAGCTAGCTTTTTGTTCCAAATATCAATTATTGTTATAACATGTAGGAGCAAAAATTTTAACACAATTTAAACTATCTAATTAATTCCAGATATTTATTCAACAAGTAATTTGAGACTGAATGAATTAAAATATTTTATGTGAAAACTCTTTAAAACATGAAGTTTTTTTTTTAATTTCTTTTGAGGTATAAAATATAAAGCTTTTTGAATGTTAATTATTAGATAGTTCAGTCAATTTACTTCTACTAAAACATCATCAAAGCCAAGTTGTGGGGTTTTAAAAGGAGTAAAAAAAGAGTTGAAGAAAAATAAAAGAAGAGAAAACTAATAAAAACCAACAAATTAAAATGTGGGTATTTAGCATTATATATGGTGGTGCTTGGAGAGAGAATTATAATAAGGTAGATGAAATGTCACAGTCCGGTAATATGAGACAGCCTGCATTTAACATTAAGGGTCCATATGATATAAGCACATATATATGTTACATTTTTTATTTATAAGAACCCTATGCTTCTTAATTTCCCCAATACTATTATATATAGCTTGTAAAATCCTATTTTTGGTACTTGAGATATGGATTTAGGGGACATGTTTGTTTCAATTCTTTTTCTAAAGTATTTAAAAACAATAAGTATAATTTATAAGTATTTTGTTTGTGTGTGTGTTTATTTTTCAAGAAAAATAAAATGATATATCAAATTTTATTTGACAAAAGGTAAATGTACAAGGGTGTGTGATGAAATTGACTCAAACGTTTGGGACTTATTGGATCTCTTTTTTGTATGATTTGAGAGTCAATATTTTCGTCTTTATTATGTATATATATTAATTTAAAAATGGAATAAAATTAAAACCCATATAGAAGAAATATTAATTGAAAACAAATAAGTATAAACTAATCAAATAAATAAACTCTTCAACCCGAAAAGAAAAATCAAACAAACGAATTAAACAAGCAATACATGCAGTAACAAATTATTGATAACAATATATTGAACTCTTCATTGAAAGATAACCATTTTTAGCCCATACATGTCTATAATAATAATATATTATTGATTAATTAATTAATATATATAATTGTAATAAAAAAATGGGACATCTTCATTTCATCAATCTCCAAATCTTAAATCCTACGTGGGCATATTTAAGATTGTCCCCATTCTGTGTCCTGAATCAAGTGTATTGTTTCTGCATGGCAATCTCCCTTTGAGTTCTATAGTGTCTTCTTTATTAAATTTAAAAAGAAAGAAAAATCTTTTACCTTATCCAATTCGAAGCAAATTGATAATATAGAATCTACGAGAATGAACGAGAGAAACATGTTTTGGCAATTGGCAAGGTGAAGTAAATTAAATTAATGGGACGGGACTCATTATATTATAGAGTATAGTATCTCCTTTTTACTCACAAATAATTTGAAATAATATAAAAAGTTATACGTACTGAATATTTATACTAAAAAATAACATTCACACTTTTTAAAAACAACAAAAAATATCATTTTGTATTCAAATATCTAATTATCCTTTATATTTGTATGAAGTGATATTGTTTAGTATAGTCATTTAGTACGAATAACCTATCTCCTAAGTAACAAACCCATCTAAATATCATCAAATTATACTTCAATTCTTAACATTTTGGAATAAATGGGCATAGTTGATTTCTTTCTTTTCTTGCTTCCCTTTAACTTCTCATTTTATATATTGTTATAGATATACAAATATTTATATGAAAATTTTTGACAAAAGATGATTCGAATCTTAAATGTTATTGTCCTAAACAAAGTTGTAATAATAACAAGTGGATCGGTCCGTGCTGGTGCATCGGGCGTTTAGCAATCTACTTCTTTGAACAATTTTTTCTATTCGAATTAAATTGTCTAATACGTAGGAAATTTCGAAAATACTATGATTTTAAATGTGTTGCATCTTTAAAAGACTATACTATTAACATTGAGCATATGCCCTAAAGTTAGCAATATATAGTAAATATTAGTTTGTACATGGACAGGTGTAATAACTTCAATTTTGTTTCCTGCTCTAAAGTGTATAGCACTTAAACAAAAACTAAGTTTACTCTCTTCCTCATATGGACATGAAAAGCCTGAAGAGAGGTTACAATTCTAGATAATTAAGAGGGATATGATTTATTATAACATTTATATGAAAGGAAATGATGATTACAAAAAATGGCTCAAGTGTAAGAACTGCCTAAAAACTAACCTAGGGTCTTTTTAGTTATTTGGCAAGTGAGAAAAGACAGAAAAGGACAAAAAAAGTTCAAATGGAGCCTCCTCATCGATCCTCAAAAGGGGCCTTTGGTAAATTCCCTGGGTCTTTCAAATACTATTTTATTTTATTTGATATATATATATATTTTAGAATAAATATGGGTAGTTAACTTAAGCATGTTAGAATTATACCTCTAAAAAGGGGGTTAAAATTGAGTTTCTTTTTCATGATTATAACTTCACCAAGTTTTTCACCAGTTAGCCTTAGCCACTGTGTTTTTTCAGTTGGCCTTTTTCTCTTATGGTTGTTGCTTTCTAGTCAACTTCCACAAGTCACATTCATTATTATTATGCATATATATGCTTTTAAAATATTATTACTACTTTCCTGTACTTAGTTTAACAATTTGTCGGCTGATAATTATAATTTAGTTCTTACCTACAATATTCTTCAAGTTCATTTAACAAAATTAAAAAACGAGAGAGGGAGAAAATATATCACCAAAAAAAAAATCTTATTGCAGAATATGACAATTAGTAACTTAAAACTTGTTATATTTGCAATGAGTTATAAGATTTCAATTCTCTATTCTTGTTCTTGTAATTAATACTATTTCCTAGTAAAATTCATAAATTTGTTATATTATTTATTATACGCAGGGTTGGTAAATGTTTGTATAGTCAATTTTTTGTCATTTATTTTGTACTAAGCACTATATTATTATTATTCATAAAATTAATGTACAATAGTATAGTTTATGATAGAAAGTAGCATGACATAAATGCTAAAGTATACTGGCAAATAGTAATAAAGTAACATAACCTACTTGTATGATTTTATAAAGTACCAACCAAAGTACATATATATAGTCACAACCACAAAAAAAAAAAAGAGTTATTTCAATAATGGGCAATTGCTTTGCTCTCATTTAAACTTTCCTTTGATTTTGAGTAGCTTTTCATCTTCATCATCATCAAGTAAAAAGTAACTTTAATCACATTCCAATTCCAATCTTCATGCCACCATTAAATCCCTCCTTTAATCCATGTTCTTTCTTGCCTTGAAAAAATGGAAAAAAGAATATAACCCTTTTTATACCAACCAATCCAAAAGTAGGTTATTAATACAAGAACAAGAATGTACTAGCATAGTATTTTGTTTATGACTTATGAGAATTTAATTACAATATCCAAATTTAATTTCAATATACCAGTAACAAATAGTAATGTAATTAATTAAATTCTCTACCAAAAATTGGTTGGTTAAAATGGATCAAATTATCATGAGAAAGTTGTACTCGTTTAATTGAACAAAATTAGTCATAAACCGTTAAAACAAATACTATAATACTAATAACTAAATACACCAATAATTTTTTTTTTTCCAGATAATACACCAATAAAATGGATACGGATTCATCATTCATCTACACACCAAGGCTAATAAAACATAATATGCACCCAATGAATTAATTTTAGTATCAATTAAAAGGGTCGTTTGGGATTGTTTTCGTTTTTCTGTTTTTTGTTTTTGTTTCGTTTTCGTTTTGTTTTTGTTGCACTGTCAATTTTTTAAAACAAAAACATGTTTGGATATACAATTTGGTTGTATGTTTTTAAATAAAAAAGTAAAAAAAAATGGTTAAAAAGCATGTGAGTTAATGTTCATCATTGTGCTTATGTGTTTTGGAAGTGTTTTGGAAAAACATGAAAATACAAAATTTTTACTTCCATTTTTTTCCAAAACACTGCTTCTATTTCCAAAATTTTTGAAAACAGAAACAGCCTGCAAAACATGTTTTCACTGTTTTGCTTCCAAAAACAGAAAATTGAACAGAAAACAGAAAACGGAAACTATGCCGAACGATAATTTTTTTGAAAGTAAACTTTTTTTTTTTCCAAATATCTTAAACTTAAAGAGTAAGTTCTTTTTTCTTTTTTTAATTATCGTGTATATTCGTATTTTGCATGGTAAACTTCACCATCATAACAGCTACCGGAGTCGGTAGTCACCCAGTGAGCGTATGTGTACCTCCTGAATAATACCACGCGCTATCTTGCCTTTAAACATCAACTCCACTCTTTATTGTACCGTGACATACACGCTCTACATAAGAGAGTGGGTAAATGTAAATCAACGTCGGTTCCTTCCTTGTCTAAATTCTAAACAAAATATAAATAATTTACATTATTATTTAATTACTAAATACCAAAAATAAAGGTTGGATTTTTGTTCAGTGTACATTTTTATTTTTTCAACTCATAGCGTTTACTCAGTTCAGTACCCAAAACCCAAGAAGAAAAGAAAAGAAAAAAACAGATCTTTTAATTCTTCTTCTTCATCTTCTTTGATAATCCCTTTTAACCTACTACATTGAAAACCCTAGTGGTTTTAAGAAAAACCCTTTTTTTTAATCTCATTTCTTGAGTGCTTTTTAAAGCTTAATTCCTTTCTTTATTAGCAATCATTGTTGTCTCTGTATTCTCTTCTCTTCTTCAAAAATTTAGTTGG
Organism: Corchorus olitorius; assembly: GCA_001974825.2. Classification (NCBI taxonomy): domain Eukaryota; kingdom Viridiplantae; phylum Streptophyta; class Magnoliopsida; order Malvales; family Malvaceae; genus Corchorus; species Corchorus olitorius. Next base: position 32,643 of record AWUE01019633.1, on the reverse strand, counting down.
GAAAAAAAATATAAAAAGGAAAGAAAGAACAACACCCAAAAGAGAAATACTTTACCTTTATATCTTTCTTCTGTTTGCAGATCCTTTTTAGTGGGTGTTTTAATTGGGTTTTCATTTTTTAAAAGAGAGAAAAGTTTTGTGGGAAACAGAAAAAATTTGCAACAGAGTTTGTTGGGTGTTTTTCATTTCAAGTGTTTCAGATCTGAAGGAAGGCTGAAGTTGTTTGTTTCAGAGCAATGTCTGTTTTGACTTTTGATGTCTACTCATTTCCCTCTCACTTTCTTTCTTTTTCTTTCTTTTAAGTTCTTTTTTTCTTTGGGAGGTTCTTTCTCTCTTGAACTTTACTTCTGAGAAGTAACTAAAGGAGTTTCCTTTTTCTTTTTTCCTCTTGGGGTTCAACTTTGAATTTTGTTGCATAATTAGAGAGAGAGATCTGTAAAAATGTTAGCCATTGGGAGTCCTTTAGCCACCAGTCTCCGTTCAAGCAGTAGCTGCAATGTATTACTCAGAGAACTTCAGGTCCTCTCTCTCTCTCTCTCTCTCTCTCTTCTTTGGTGTTTTGAGTTTCTTGTTTCATGGAAAGGTTGGTTTTTGGGGAAGAAAGGAGGGAAATGGGTTTTCTTGTTTCTTAGTATTTCTGGTTTGGGAATTGGCCTTTTTTTTTATGTTGCAATGATGGGTGTTTGACAAAGTTTTACTATATGTCTTAGTTAAAAGATAAAAGCATTTAATGTTTTCTCTTTACTTAGCTCTTATCATAATGGTCTAGTTCGCTATGGATTCAAGGTTTCTTTAGGTCCTATTGAGTGTCTGTAGAGAAAAATAATCTTTTTATTCTGCCTTTACGGCTAAAGGGTGTTGCTGTGCCACTGATCTGTTTATTTTACTGGTTTCAATTTTGTAGACCAGCCATGGTTATTGTTTAGCAAGAATTTTTAATTATTTTGAATGATTTTTTTAAGGGTTGTCTGAATTTCTTAATTGAATCTAGTTTTATTCTTTTTACTCCCTTATTTCTGAAAGTTTAGCTTATTTACAGTCTCTTGAGCATTTTTCTCTAGTTTTGATGTCGATGAATTTGGAACATAGCATGGACTCTCTGTTGAGGTTTTCACTTGAGTAATTCTGATTATATTTGTAGTTTAGCTTTCCTGAACATTGACATGCATACAACATATTTTTTGCTATTTTACTTATGAAAGGTATGTTATCTCAATGTCCTGTTTGATTTTTTGTCCGTTTAGTAATTTCCAGTGGAAATAAAAGGGTTTTATGTATGTTGGATAATTTTGTGCTTGATTAGGACATTTTGTCATTGGTTTTCTCTGTTTACATTCTTTTAAATGAAGTTTCCTAGTAGCTATATTAGGAGCAAGCTGGCAAGCTTCTGAGTCTCTCAATCCTGAAAAAGAAATTTAATGTACGTTTCAACTCTTTGATATTTTTCCTTTTGTACTGAGAGCAGCAAATATGGAGTGACATTGGTGAGAGCGAAGCTGATAAAGACAGGATGCTATTGGAATTGGAGAGGGAATGCTTAGAAGTTTACCGTCGAAAGGTTGAGGAAGCTGCCAATGCCAAGGCACGCCTACATCAATCTGTTGCAGCCAAGGAAGCTGAGGTTGCAACACTTATGGCTGCTCTTGGGGAACTTAGTATTCATTCACCGGTACAAGGAATATCCTGCCATTAGTTCATTGGGAATATTACATTCATTTTCCCAAGTGGTATAACCTGCTAAATTTATTTTTATTTATTAGATTAAGACAGAGAAGAAGGTGGCATCATTGAAAGAGAAACTCGCATCAGTCACTCCACTGCTTGAGGATCTGAGGATGAAAAAAGAAGAAAGAATGAAGCAATTTGCAGATATAACGAGTCAAATTGAAAAGATTAGCGGAGAAATTTCTGGTTACAACTATCCGAGTGATACCATGATCAGCTCTTTAACTCTGGAAGAGCAAGACTTGTCCCTAAGAAGGCTTACTGAATTTCAGACGCATCTTCAAACTCTTCAAAAGGAGAAGGTGTGGAATTTACATTATCAAATGTCATGTGAAGTTCCTAGATGTTTGAACTTTGGATATTAATGATCCATTTGTCTGCAGTTATTTGTTAGTAATCTGTTCAGATCATTGAAATTTTCACTTTTGGTAATTTAAAAAAGTTAAAGGTATAATTAATGGAGTGACTTTCATTGAAGTTGTCAAAGAAGTTAGGAAGCTCTGTCTATTCTACAATGTTCAGCAAAACTTCTTTCAATCATATCACTACTGCTGTTGCCTGAAAATTTAATTCATTACTTTAAATGCAGTGAAGCCGAGTCTTTTTTTCCCCTGTATTGATTGATTTGATTTTGTTATACTGTTATTTCATGGATTTAAATAGTTAGCATTGAGTGATTCCTGTACCTAAGCAATTTTTTATATGAGAGATGAAGGTTCTTATACATGGCTAGGAGTGGGTGCAAGATTTCATATGCTATTCTGGAAAATTACTAGCATATTTAATTCCTCATGGAAGTAAATAAATTTGTTTGCAACTTATTCAAGATTTTCGTGCTAATCCTTTGTTTTGCAGTCTGATCGCCTTCATAAGGTTTTGGAGTATACAAATGAGGTGCATTTGCTTTGTGGGGTGCTAGGGTTGGATTTTTCTCAGACAGTAAGTGATGTGCATCCCAGCTTGCAAAGAGCAAATCAGGAACAATCAACGAATATTAGCAATGGCACATTTGAGGGTCTAGAGAAGACAATTAACAAGTTGAAAACTGAAAGAAAAATTCGAATCCAGAAGGTATTCAATGTCCTACCCTAGCTTGCAATTGATTTTTTCCTGTGAAATTTGAAGTGAATCCCTGGCTTTGAAATGCAGCTCAGGGATACTGTATCTGCATTGTTTGAACTTTGGAACTTGATGGATACACCCCAAGCGGATAAGAATGTCTTTTCAAGGGCCATTTCAGTGCTTAGATTATCAGAAGCTGAAGTTACTGAACCAGGTGTTCTTTCAATTGAGATGATTGAACAGGTTTGACCACGTTCTGAATCTGCTTTGGTTGATTACATGAAGTTAGGTTCTCAAAATAAATTTTTGCCTTTCTGACAGGCATCGGCAGAAGTGGAGAGGCTCACCAAATTGAAAGCTAGCAGAATGAAAGAACTTGTTATGAAAAGGAGATTAGAGTTGGAGGAGATTTGCAGAATGATTCATATTGAACCTGATGCAAGTACAGCTGCCGAGAAATCTAATGCATTGATTGATTCTGGTATTGCTCTTTTGTTTCCTTGCCACTGTTCCATTTTCAGGCAAATTTTCTTTGAATCTACTTCCTGCTGACATAATGCACATTGCTGTCTTTCAGGTCTAGTAGACCCTTCTGAACTCCTAGCAAACATCGAAGCACAGATAACTAAAGCTAAAGATGAAGCTCTGAGCCGAAAAGAAATAATGGATAGAATAGACCGATGGCTTTCAGCATGTGAAGAAGAAAATTGGCTTGAAGACTACAATCAAGTAAGCTGGACTAAATAGAGAGGGCTTAGTAGGCCATTCTTTGTGTGGGGTATTTGTAGGAATTAGGAAACTCAGATTTGCAGTCTATTTGACTTTGTCTTGCATGTATACTGTAGAGTGTAGACTAATTTAGAGCAAAATAGAATTACATTGACCAGCATTTTGGATTTACACTGTCTCTATAAATTGTTAGAGCATCAGTTGTTAAATTTCTTTCCATTTCAAATGTTTATTGAATACAGGATAATAACCGGTACAATGCGGGGAGAGGTGCACACATTAACCTTAAACGTGCTGAAAAAGCTCGAATAACTGTAACCAAAATTCCAGGTATGAACTCTCTGTAAGGGTCTTCTTTCTGATGGATGTGTCGGTAGTTGCTACTATTGGATCTCATAAGGTACCCTGTTTTGCAGCAATGGTGGATAACCTTATCAGCAGAACACTAGCCTGGGAAGAGGAAAAAAAGATGTTGTTCCTGTATGATGGGGTCAGTAGTTCTTTTGCATCTTAAGTTTTTGTGAACTTGCTTAATTGAGCACCCTGACATGCTCGCCCTAACAATCATTATCATTTGGAATTGGTTTTGAATAAGCTCGTTTATAAACATGATATATAGGTGCGACTAGTGTCCATACTGGAGGACTACAAACTGACGAGAAAACAGAGAGAAGAGGAAAAGAGGAGATGCAGGGTAATTACTATTTTACTTTGCTTTTGCTTGTATATATATTAGCAAGGTTTTATGAACCTCGGGCGTGGCCCCTCTTCTCTCTTCACATTTCTTTAATTTTATACTTGTTTATAAGTATTCAATATGATGAATGGTCCACTCTGAATGTTGTTTACTAACTGTACATCAACATTCTATCTTCCATTTCACAGGACCAAAAGAAGATTCAAGATCTGCTCCTGACAGAGAGAGAAGCCATATATGGGTCAAAACCTAGTCCAAGGAAAACTAACAGCTTCAGAAAGCCAAACGGATATCGAGCAAATGGTAATGGTTCAATGACTCCCACACCTCGCCGAAGCTCAGTTGGTGGAGGAACTCCTGAACTACTTACACCACGATCTTACTCAGGGCGTCAAAATGGCTATTTCAAGGAAATGAGAAGGTTATCAACAGCACCTCTGAATTTTGTTGCCATTTCAAAGGAAGATACAGTATCTACATACACATCAGTATGTGGGTCTGAGCTAGGCTCTCCACCTCACAGTTGAGTATTAGAAGCCAGAACTGGTATGTGTTTTCTTACCATGTATCTTATCTCTTCTGTTTATTCTATCCTCTTATGCTTAAATACTAAAGAAGCTCCTACAGTATTCCATTTTTTCCAAATCAGTCCATGTTCTTTTCTTGTATTCTAATTAGCCCCTATCCTTTGATTTGTACTCAAACCTTCATGAACCTTGATTGCATGTTTTTTTCTGGGTCAATGAAAGTTTGAAGCTGATACATTCTCGTCCTTAATTTTGTAGGAAGAGGCTACCATTTATAGTTGCAACAACTTTACACTCAATTAAAGCAGCGGAACCTTGTGAATATGAAAGGGATTGTACACTAGTGTATGATTGTGAATTGGTAGGGAGGATTTCCACAGGTGACTGACATTTGAGGACGTGCGTGTGGATGTTATTTGCTTTGGAAGACGACGACACTCATAGATATAGTTAGTTTGGAAGTTGTCATTAACTTTTGTCTGTTGAGATAGGGAGAAAAAAAAAAAAACCTAATATGGAGAGTGTTATAGTAGTACACTGACCTGTTTTCTTTCCTGGATTTTGCTTTGTGTTTCATGTCTATGTATATATCCCACTCCAGTGTGACCATTTATCATTCTAGTGGAGAAAGTTCTCGGTATCTTCTTATCTTCGGAAAGGCATACTGTAGTTTTAAGGGTTTTCATGATGCTTTATGTGACCGATAATGGGCTGTTTTTACCATTCCTGAAATTTTTACTCCCGGTAATCAGGTTCGAGGGAATGCTTTTTCTGCAGTTGCTTTCTGAAGTATTGCAGATAGTCAAGAACTAAGAAGCAATGCATCTCTTCTTCCCTTTCCCATTATTGGTTGGGGAAAGCAAAAGTTTCTTGTTTCTTAAGCTTCTTCCCTTGTTACTTGCTGTGAGAGAGATTAGCCCAATTTGAATATAAATGTTGTTTTGATTCAAACAATGAAAGCTGATGGATGAAACAAAAATTAAAATTCAAGAAACAATAATTTAGAAAGGAAGATTAAAGAAAGATGATGATGTAATCATTAATCATAAAAGTATATGATCTAATACAATTACAACAACTTATTATTACAAACAAAAAGAAGAAGAAAAATTGTAAAATCAACTCTACTACTACTCTGCAAATACCAAAATTGAAGTCAGCGAAGTCAGTTGTTACTCATCGAAGGAATGGAAATTTTCATGATTTGTTCTTCCTTAGCATACCAATGAGGAATTATGTAAGATGCATGAGGAGAAATATCATTAAACGACTTCCTAAGAGTAAGCTCTGTAATTTCTGTAACCTTAGCGATTTCTCTAACTGGAACTTGATCATTGGAAAGCTGAGTAATCATGTAAATAATTACTGCCAAATTCGATTTGGGACATCTTCTAATGTCTATTTCTTCAACATTCTGCAGAGCTTGTTTAGCTGCTTCAATGGCGGAAATTTCCAACCCAAGTGTTTTACAGTAACGCTCGACGAGTTCTTGAGGCATAACACTCCAAATCTGAAGTTGTAATTGTTTCTTAATACACTCAACTGCTCTGTTAATCCTCTTTGGCGCCTCGATAGCAACATTGGAGAGTTGTTGAAGCGTCATGGGTTCTTTGAGTTCTCTACTTGATATATACAAGCAAGCCGCCATGATTGAGTTCAAGCTTCTTCCTCTACAGGTTTTTAGAACGTCGACTTGGTTGTAAATTTCACGAGCTCTGTTTTTGATTTCTGGGCTGAGTTCTAATTTTTCAGCCATTGTTCCGATTAGCCTGAAACCTTTCTTGGGTTTCGGTACGATTTGGTCACTGGGTTTTGGGATTTCACAACTTGTTGATGAATCGCCGATTTCGGAAACTGGGTTTTGATCGAAGTCTTCGTCTGTGGAATCTGAGAAGGTGTTGTAATCGGAATTTGAATCGATTTGAGTGAAATCGAGAAAGGAGTAGCCACATTCTGAGCAGATTTTGTCACCTGCTTCATGATCGAGAATAATCGCAGTGGCTTGCCTGCATTGTAAGCAAAAGTTATTAGCTTTCATGATTTCGTGATTTTTTAGTTGGTTGATGATTTATGGAAGAAGGCAAATATGGGAAGTATTTATAGATGGAAATTTTGGGGCCTTTTTGGACTGGGAAAAGACTCGTGTCTATTCCTGCTGAAAATTGGATTTGAATTTTCGTTTTTTTTTTTTGAAAACATGCAATTTATGTAAAAAAAAAGGCGGCATATTGGCCTGCTTCATCTAGGAGTTTTTCTGAAGCAATTCCTCTTAAAAATAGGAGCTAAATATTAGTAGCATTTAGCAATGGCAAATTTGAAAATATGGACCAAACAATTATCAAGTTCAGAATTGAAACAAGAATTTGAATCCAGAATTTGAGGAAATACTTGGCTTTACAATGTAGCTGACTGAGGGGTGTTGTAGCTTCATTATTTGCATTCTGGTCTGGACTGGATGGATTCAGCCCAAGCACAAAAGAAAGTCTTTTTGGGCTTGGTGTATCTTTAGGCCTTGGGCTTGGTGGATCGAGAGTAACTCCTTTCGGAAGCCTTCTCGATAATTGCGTTTTTAGGGGTTGAACTTATATTTATCATTATTATTACCATCTTTACTGGGATAGAAATTGTTTACCATCTTATGCCGCCGCTTAACATCTTGCTTGCTTGAATATGCATTGTCTCTATAAATTCTTAAAGCATCAATTCTCTCTCTCTACTAACCCTTCGACCAATATTTGGTTATTTTACCATTCGATAAATTCTTTTTTTTTGGTGAAATACCATTCGATAAATAATAAATTACTAAACAACGAAATAAGAAAAAATCTAAAGCAAACGGTAGAAAAACAACAATAACAGCAGTTGAAAATATCCCACAGTTGGTCCACACTCCACCGATTAGTAACAACAAAATTACGACATTATCATGCCTAATTTGATTTCTTATGTCGTCATTATAATGTCACATTAATTAATTAATTAATTTCATTCATTAATTATTTGCATTGAAATTGGATCTAATCTGTTACCAAAATCTTAGGCCTTAGCTTAGCAGAGACATAACGAACTGGCGAAGGCTCCTTCCTCTCCCCTGCCCGATTCTTCACGCCATTTTTGGTAACGTAACGGAATTTCATTTTTTCTTTTTGTCGGAAAATACTTTAAAAAAAAATTATGATTCCAAGAATAAGAATCTCACTGAAAATTACTGAAATATAAATAAAATTAAAATTTAGAAAATGATTTTTATTTAATTAAAAAATATAATAAAAAGTCGAAAGCTAAGATTAAAAATGGATGTTGTAACCTTCGGCATCATAGTGGGAGTAATCGTGGTTTTTTTAGTCATTGTTTGTATTATCACCATTGAAGGCACTTGCAAACGCCGCTCTTAGTTTCCTTTTTTCCTCTTTATCCAAACGCTGTCCTCTTTTTCTTCAAATCTTACGAGCATAGAATTAGAGAGGAGATATTTTTCAATTTGTTTTTTTCTAAGGAAAAATAACGGAGGAAGGAAGGAAAATGGAGTTTGAAAAAGGGCGGATCTTTTTGGCGGTGGTTTTGGTTTTAGTGAGTTTGGATCTGTGTTTCGGGAGTGAATTAGGTATGTCGCCGGCGCATGGGGACCATGGGCATCATCACCATTGTAGCCATGGACATGATCACCATCACCATCATCACCATGATCATGCCCATCATCAGCACCGCCACGTGGAGGAGAAGGTGGTCGATAAGAAGAAGATGATGTTGCCTGAAGAGTTGGCTGAGGAGGAAGATATGAAATTGTATGGATTTGGGCCTTACGGAGTTGACCATGATCACGATTTTGATCCTCAAGAACTCTCCGGTTTAGGTAATTTGAACTCAATTTTTACTGTTGCAATTCTTTCTTTCTTTTAATTATTCTCCATTGTCTGCTTAAACTCAAGCTGGATTATAATTTGATAGTAGCTGATTAGTGAAGTCTTTTTGTAGTATGTTTCAGTGTCAAGTATCTTTTTGATGGAGTTTTGACTTAAGTTCAGTACTCATATTAGTGTTGACTTAAATTGGCCTTTGTTGAGTATGCGCTTGATGACTTGATGGAGTCTGCTCCATACAATTGATGCCATTCTGATGGGAGGTTTAAGCCTCATTCACTTTTTCTTTTTGGGTGTTTACGACAGGTCTTTGGGTACATGCCATGGGATGCTCACTGTTAGTAAGCTTGGCTTCTCTTATTTGCCTGATTATTTTACCCGTGATATTCAGTAAGTTAATTTTTGAAGCATAATTATTTATATATTCAGCCTTCAACTTGAGATTTGTTATTTTGTTTTGTGCTGGAGCATTGCTTTTTATGTTAAGAAGCCGCTCCTGATGAATGGTGATTAATTAATTTTATTATGTTGCAGTACAAGGAAAACCATCCAAGGCAGTTGTTGATTCATTGGCTTTGTTTGGGGTTAGATTCTTCAAATCTTTCTATTTTATATCCGAATCTTATTTGTAACTTTTATGCTGATATGTATGTTGAGTGTTTGAACCATATGAAGACCGAATGCAGTCAACGGTTTCTCTAATCTTTTCTGAGGGCTGGAATAGGCCTCTTAGATAGCTATAACTCCATGTTTTCAAGTTTATTAGATGAAGATATCTGCAATTCGTGATTAACTCAAGTGACTAGTGAGTACCTTTTTAGATCCTTGGAAAGAACGAATAATCATTGGAAAGAGTTCAGTGCTTGATAGTTGTTATACCTGATCATGTTTGTAACTTAGGTTTACTACCTACAAATCCTACACAATGAAGATTGCTCTATTCTTGTTTTTGTGAAATTTCGTCATTTTTCCGATGTTACAAGCAGTTGATCTTGTGTTTGAGAGATTACAATAGACATATGCTCCTCATATATCCTGCCATTTGCTTCTACTGGAGCTTCATGTTTTACATGGTTTGCATTTCTGAATTTTTGTTTCTAGGCAAAGGTGATGTTGTCCCTGCTGGCCAAGAGTCATTCGTTTTTATATTCTGGCTTTAGTTCCTCCCACCTCTTGTCAATTTAAGATTGTAGTAAATCTCTTCTTATGACTATCTGAGGCACGTACCCCTTGGTTTGGTTTTAAGCATGTATCTATGGTCTCTCTTTTAGAGCTTGAATCATTTGGAATATAAATTTTCCATGAATATTTAACTCTATCCACCACATTTTAGTATATTGAATATTTTTCTTGTCTAATTTATTGCTTTTAATTTGCCATTGTTTTGAACTGAGCAACATCCAAATCTCATTATCGACACACGCGCACACACACACACACACACACACACACATTCTTTCTCTCAAATGGCTTTTTAAATTTCATTTTACTGTGATATTACAGGCAGGAGCTATGTTGGGAGATGCTTTTCTTCACCAGTTGCCACATGCTTTTGGTATGATGTTGATCATGTATTATTTTATGCTTAGTTCAACCGCATTTTGAGACCAATGTACTGGATAAACCATATAAGAGGATTTTTAGGATCCTTGATTGTGAGATAAAGAAGAAAAATCAAATGTAAATTAATCAAAGAACAACATGATGCTATTGTATCTATCCATGTTAGTGATGCACTGGCCCTCATCTTGTCATGAACAGCATGATTTGGTCCAAGAAAATATGAGAAATCTTAAGAGACAGGTAACTCATGCATCATTCTTAGGCATTCTTTTCTTTATATATCTGCTTGTCTAATTTATTAGTTCATGAAAGTGGGTCCAACCTCAAATTGCGAATGCCGTGAAAGATGTGAGAATTTGTGTTAGGGCAGTCTATACTATGCTTTGCTCATTGATTTATTCAAGTGAAGTCACTAACTAATGAACTGTCCTGCAGGTGGTGGACACTCCCACTCACATGATGACCATGCTGGTCATGATCATCATGCTCATACTGGACATGATCACACGCATGCACACTCTTTAAAAGACCTTTCTGTGGGCTTGTCCGTTCTTGGTGAGTAGAAGATTGTTAAGACAAGTATTTCAATACACATTTATCAGCTAGATGAATGTATGTATGTATAATTTCTCGATGCCTTAGATGTGTGTTTTAGTAGGTGAAATCGTAAATGTCAGAAATTCTAGTATGTACACATGGAAAGATACGTAGGTCTTGTGTTTCTGATATGCTGGGTTGTATAAGGTTCACAAGCAACATATTCTTGGTATTAGGCATAAAAAATTTTAGCGTGTACCAAATTATGATTGGTAGAAGATTTGAGTCTTATGCTTGTGAACCTTATGAAACCATTGTCCATACACCATATACGAAATATATTATGCTGCTTTCAAAGGGTTTAGAATAAATGGGGGTCTGATGCCTGAGATTATACTGTTCCAAGTGAAGATCCAAAATGGAAAATAATAAATAAAAGTATATAGCTTTTGGGGACCTGCATAATTGATGGATTTTACCTGTCATGGTAATTGATGGCTTTTCAAGTCAATGACCTATTTAATGTAAGCTAATGAGAAACTTTGTTTTATAGCTTGGTTTGTTGGAGCGAATGCATATTGGCTTTTCTTGAGCTAGAGTTGATGTGAAAGACCTGTCATTTGAAATATCATAATTCATAAGCTTTTTTACTGTTTGATTTCCAGTGGAATCTCTTAACTCTAGAAAATTATAAAACGAAGAGGATTTAATGTGATTTAGAAAAGGTGATGCTATAATTTTTTTCTTTCTGGGAATGTGCATGCATTTTGATGCACATTACTTCATAAAATTTCTTCTCTTTTCTGTTGCTTTTCTGGATCTTATTCTGGATAGCGTTTTGAAGGCTGTCTTTATGAATGTCACAGGTGGGATAGTACTATTCCTTCTTGTGGAAAAGGTAGTCAGATATGTTGAAGAAAACTCTGGAGGGGCTGGTGGATGGGGTCATGGTCATCACCACCATCAACATAAGAGCAATAAAAAGTTAAAAAATGATGATGATGTTCATGACAACCATTCACAATCACCAGGTGACGTATCAAACGACTCTTTGGATGGAGGTAATGCTACTCAGCATGAAATTCGAAAGGTAGGGTAAGGTATCACAGACCAACCTCTAGTACTTACTCTTGCTGTTGCTCATTGCTTTTTCCGGATTAAAGTTGTAGTTAGTTTGGGCAGGGTTCAGACTTGTTAGATGAGATGTGTGTCCAACAGATGCATAAAACTGAGATGGCTATATTTGTTTTTGCTGGCTATGGCATTCCTTCAAATTCTGGAAACAGGACTGGGTTGTACTGCATGCAGGGTAGTTATTAGGTAAAGTGTGTCAACAGGTTCTCCAACACATCCCATTGACTGAACTTACCTCATCTGTTTGTTTCGGGAATCATTCATCACTTTTGTAGTTCAGGTTAATTGCTCATAAATAAAATACCTTAAAAGTTCATTTTGTAAAAGGGAAGCTTGAACTTAAGAAAACCGCAACCATGACATGCAGAACAGTTGAAGAGTTACAGTGACAACATTTAGATGTGTTTTCATTTAAAATTTCATAATTAATAGTAAACATCAACCCAACATTATTGCATCCTGCAGAGAAAGACTTCTACTGGTACCAGTGATGATAAATCAGATATAGATCCTGCTGATGGCGGTGCAAACACCGTTACAACATTGGTACACAAGGATACTTCTCTAGCACCATCAAACCTGGTGTTTGGCTATCTCAATCTTTTCTCTGATGGTGTTGTAAGTATGTTTTCTTATGTCATATTCTTGAAATTCAGTGTTCTTATTGTTGAACAATTGTTGTTGTTGGCTTGATTACTTCATATACTAGTTTTATAGGAATATTATTTAATTAGACATATTTTCCATTGTCGCAGCACAATTTTACTGATGGAATGGCTTTAGGAAGTGCTTTTTTGCTTTATGGATCTGTTGGTGGGTGGTCCAGAACTTTATTTTTGCTTGCACATGAGCTTCCCCAAGAGGTTTGAGTTCCTATACATGATTTATGCCTTTCTAAGGATATCCTTAAAATTTGAGGACAACATTCTGTTTTGATTAGTTTTTATAATTTGAAGACAAAATTGATTTTTGTTAATATGCACGTAATGATGAAAAATGGAAAGAAGAATGTTGAAGGTACAATGTGTCAGAATCATGATTTGGTGTTATTCATGCGGTGCCACGTCTCGATAGTTTCTATGTTTTATATTGATGTACCATGGATACCTTTTATCAACCAGCAAGCATAATATCGCTCATAATTGAGTGTTTGCTTTATTTTGTCTTTGCATCTTTGATTGACGTGCCATGATGGTTTTGAGAGCATTGAGGATTAGGCAATTTATAGTCTTCTTTACACCTACCCTCTTTAGTCTGGGTCTTGGACTATCATTTTCTGAATGTCATTTAGCGTTTTAATAAACGGCTCAAAACCTTATTTTCCCAAAATCTTGTTAACTTTTGAATTCACAATCCACTATCAGATATAACAAATAGTGTGATCTAGGAAATTCTTCCATTTCTGAAATATTTCATTAGATGAAGTTGTGAGAGTTTTAAATGGAAAATGCCCATGTAAAATGACAATTGAGGCCATTCAGATCTGGGCATCATATCCCAATGGTTAAACTTAAACACCATGGCCTCCCCCTTGAGGGGTGGACTTCTTTCAGGGCTACGATTCTAACCCCTGCTTCTGCAGATCATTGTGCATATGAGATGTACTCAATCTTAAATGACATACTCTGAATATTGGCTTTTGGATAACTGCATTTAGTATTTTGATTCAATTGCAGGTTGGTGATTTTGGTATATTGGTAAGATCTGGTTTCAGTGTTTCAAAAGCCTTGTTCTTCAACTTTCTTTCGGCGCTGGTGGCACTAGCAGGAACCGCTCTGGTCAGTATTCTCTGCAGCTAGTGCAATTATTACTTCGAATGATAGGCAAACTAGCTAAAACTCGTTGCTTTTCCTGTAGGCTTTGCTTTGGGGACAAGAACCTGGACAGTCATCTTTGATTGAGGTAATGTCTTGTGTGAGGCCTTGTCGTCTAAGCTACTTTTTTTGTTGGTCATGGTCTCAAGTTTGCAATCTTTTTTGTTATTTCCTTCCTTTCAGGGGTTTACAGCTGGTGGATTTATATACATTGCTGTTGCCGGAGTGCTTGCCGAAATGAATAACAATAGCAACACAACAGTGAAAACAACTATAGTACAATTAATTTCACTAACATTTGGCATAGCTATTGCCCTTTTCATTTCACTTGTAGAATAAAAGACAAAGTTGATTCAAGAGTTAAATTTTTGTTCGCATACCTCAAAAGCACATTCAGGAAGGATCACATCCAAGCTTTCTTCCGACTCCGCGTTCCTGCTGGTACACGAGAGGTAAACTACACTCCTTTTATCGATGAAATCAAGAGAAATAAGGGTAAATGCTTACAGCTTACACCTTTTTACCTGACCTTTAGGGAAAAATCCTCGCTCTCTCAGGCGAGTCGGGCCACATGTGTGAAAAATACATCTCTGTTGTATGCTACTCTTCTTTGGTAGTATTTTTTAACTGGTATAACATTATAATGTAGGGAAAAAGTGCTACATTTTTCTTAACTCTTTTTTTATGTAGTGGGGGAATGCTTTTTGTCCATGACTGTAGCAACTGGTTAAAAGGAAAGAGTTTCTGTTGTGATTCATCTGTGTGCTAAAATGCAAAAATGGGGCTTGAATGCTCGCACATGTTGCATTCTGATTTGTCTGACATGCACTTTGGTAGAAAATGATTCATTCATACTTTTATCACCAATTCACCATGTTTGGTAAGAGTTAAAGACGAAGGAAAATAGTGGTAGCTATCTTCCTTTTCTTTTACCTTTCACTTTTACCCCTTTCTTTGTTTGATACGAGGGAAATCGGAGGGGAAAGAAATGGGTAAAAGCCTAAAACGGAAGGATTTGCCCATTTTTTCATTCCTTCAAATTCAAATCTAATCTTTCCGTATTGATTCGAAGAAAATAACTCTCAACTCTTTACTATTACTTACCCTAATCACTGTATATTCAATTTTTCTTCTCATTTAGTTCTGTTTTAATTTTCCGCCACATACCTAATTTCCTTCCCACTATTTTCTTTTATACCAAACATTTGCATGAATGTCCATGAAAATCAGTTTTCACTAAACTTAAAAGGAGTATACATTTTGGGACAAAAAGCTATGAATATCAGAGCAAACAGTAGAAAAAGGAGGGATTAGTGCATTAAAGCAGGATTTGGAGGATAATCTAATCTTTGTAGACTTGAAGAAGGAAAAAGTTAAGCACAACGGATCCATTTTAGTAATAAAATAAATCAAAAGGATGGAAGGAACGGCCATGTAGTTAAACGCATGCTTTTCTACAGACGAAAGTGGTCAGAGGAAAAGATTTCGGTAGAAATCTGGTCCCCCCAGAATTCAATTTTTGTTTTGACAACCGAGGCGATGAAGATGAAGTTGAACCCTTTCTTTCATTTCTTTCTTTTTGTTTGCTTGTTTATTTCCTTTGATTCTCCCTCTTTTCTTTCGCCTCTCCCAAGCCATTTATTGGAGGATTGGGTTCCTTTTTTTCCTCCCATTGGGTGAATTAGGACTCAAATGAAACTCATCTGTCCCATCTTTGTATGGTTAATTGGGATTTGATTATTGCTTTGGTTTATTACAGTATTAGAGTTTTGAAGCAACTTTTGAAGATTGGGTGCTTGCAGCTTTTAAGAGATCACCATGGCAACAATTGCAATCTAATATCTGCCCTTTAATTGGGTTCTTGTTGAAGCTGTGAAATACAATTTTGAGAAAGTGAAATTGGAAATTTTTGTTTTTTTTACCTCATCCGCTATCCAGATCTTTGCTCTGACTAATCCGGAGAAGTTGGATTTATTGTTTATGCATGTATCTTCAAATTAAAGAGTTAGATTCGAATCTCCTTTTGTCAAAGAGGCTAAGAACATACACAAAATTCTAAATTTGATCTTCCAAGAAGAAGTCAAAATTTTAGCTCATTAATGAAAACTTTGGATATTATAGATAATATACACATAACTAGTATTCCAAAATGCTACTACTATAGTAATAATAATTATATAAAGAAGCCTGGGCTAATCTTCTAGGATTCTCATTTTCCTAGTGAATTTTTTCTCATCTCTGCAAGTTCCATTGGAGACCTAAACATTACAGGATTGAAAAGGATGGGAAAATTCATCTAATTTTTGCATTACACCTTTCCTTTTCAAGAGTTAAACTTGTCGAATTCCTGAAGCATTTGGAAAATGGTAAGATTCTGAGTAGGAAGTGGAGGCAGAGGAGGCATTCTAACCAGAGGCTTCATGATATGATCGTCGGGAGTCAGAGTATGATGATGCCTTTTACGCACCGCTCTAGCCGGCGGCGCCGTCGCCACCGCAACCCCTCTTGCCCCCATTTCCGGTACTTCTGATCTCTTCCTTGAACTCTCTTCAAAGCTTTTTCTATCCTTGAAACCAAAACAAAGACACATTTTACATGTCAGAAAATTGTTGTTGATGTAAGCTTTAATACATACCAAAAGAAAAAGAAAAAAAAAAAGTTTTAAAAACGTTACAATATTGATGGAAGAAGAAGCCGGCATTGGGCATTTCACAGGGCGGTCTTCGTCCGGCGGCTCCATGGGGTGTTCCACAGGCCAAAACTCAATGTCGAACTCGATTGCATTATTATGGTGCAAGTCCATATCACCCTTGTCTTCTTCCACTTCTTTTCTGTCCTGAAATGAAACGTTCATTGAGTTATGTAAGCATAATGTAGCAAAATCATAAGGCAAATTCCTATGTTCTAACATATTTTCAGAATTCAGAAGCAAATTTGAGTATGAGAGAGGGAAAAGGGAAGAAAAGGGTACTTACAAAAACATCCCCACATGAAAATTCAGTGGAGAAATATGCTCTTATGCTCATGCCAAGTTGTTGCCAGGTTTTGCACAGAAAATCTTACTTTACTTTGTAAGTATATCTCTGAAATAAAGAAAAAAAGACAGAAGAAAAACACAAAAAAAGAAGGGAAAGAGAGCATGAAAAGGAGGAGAAGCAGAGGAGAAAGAAGAAAGAGAGGCAAGTGTGGGATCGACTCTACAGTGGAAAGACGAAGAAAAAAGATTCCCCTTATATAACCTTATAGTATAGATTTTTTAACCTTTTTCTTTCTTGTTTGTTCATGAGAGAGCTTTTTTTTTTACATCATTCGGTATCCAGAGTTTTGTTTTGATTAATCTGGATCTGATCGCGTTGCGCATCTGGTTTTGGTGGATGAGTCTACCAACACTGGCTGCTGCGTACGCAAGGTTTCGAGACCTGCTTAAGTTGAAACAATATGCTTACCGCTTGATCCAACTCTGTGTTGGTTTATGAGAGGGCTTTTCTTTGCTTTTAGGAAGTAAGAGCTGTAGTTTGGTTGAAAAATCTTACAATTTCCCACTTTTTTTCTTGCTTTTTCTTTTTTTTTTTGGGTTCTTGGGTTATGTAATTGTAATATACTATATATTTGCATGAGCTGTGATGGTTATGGTGTATATGTTTTGAAGGGCAAAAAAGCTTCATAAAATTTGAGCCAAAAAAACCTAAAGAGAGATAGCGAAAAGCCCGAGATAGCGGCCTGCCTTTTGACACTTTTTTTTCTTTCTAAGCTAAAGCTAAGCTAAGCTAACCGTTGTTCATTTTCATGTAAAAAATGAATGGTTAAAGTGTAGTTATAGTGTGGACATGAAATGCCTTTTTTTCCTAATTATACATAGACATGTATAAGTTAGAGTTTTTAAGTAATGTTGCAGTGCTTCTTATTGTCTTTTTTCATGTACAAAATAATTGTGATTCTTTTGGTCGTAGATTGCCTTATTTGGATATACCTATAATTTATTTTACAAATAGCAGTGTGTTTTTTGGATTAATTATTACTATTATCCTGCACAAAGAGCATAAAGGTTTTTTAACACCCACAAACAAATTTATAGAGTTTTATATTGCATATTCTATATTCATTTCTTGTTTCGTTTTTCCCCTAACTTATTATATAGTGGTTTAATGAAGTTGTGATAAGTGATAACCTTCCTAAATCCTCTTCCAAAGTTGAAAACTAAATTGTTAAAAAAGGGAATGAAAATTATAAATTCTCGAACGTGCCTAAGAGAATAAGAGCTCATAATCGATACTTCCCTTGTCCTGATGGTTAGATGAACACATTTGGCCATCTAGTCAAGGGTTCGAGTTTTGGTGTGAGCACAAATTATCTGAGAATAAGAGTTCATACTTAAACCCGATACGTCTCCTGAATGAATTTTAAGATCGTACCTGAGTGAATTCTAACCTCTAACCATCACAATTCATTATTAGTACTAAGTCTAGAAGAAATTTCAAAACAAACCCAAATTAGACCCGAAACACACCTTTTGCAGATCAAAGCCCCATAAGGAAAGCCCAATATTTATGAAACCAAGTAAAAACCTTTGGGCTCAATAATGTTTAATACGAAAAGTTTTAGGCTTTTAAACCTCTTAACAAAGCCAAGGCCAGCCCATGTAGAGAATCGGGAAGGGACTGGCCCGGTTTGAAACCCATGTTTAGGCAAATTGCTGACTAAAATCAAGCATCTGCATATCAATGCCTCTTCTATATTTCACTGAAAACTGCGCAAATTCATTATTGAACTACTATTTCAGAGAGAAACAACATGTTGAACAACAAATTACATGTTTCAACAACATTTATTTATAGTAAGAAAAGAAAAAAAAAAAAAAGAAGCTCCCTAAACAGCTTTAGAAGAAGAAGAGCTTTTAGCTTGAGAAGCAGAAGCAGAATTTTTGAAGTAAACCCTCTTGTTATTGTTAAGCCAAGTCTTGAAAAGCAGTCTGTTGACACCAATTTTTTCACAAAACCTGTTAATTTCATCCCCACGACCTTTATTCCTCATGCTCCACCCTAAACTCTCTGCAAATTCCCTCATTGCTTCCTTTTGTTTCTTGCTGAACTTCGATTTCCTCTTCTTGACCTTGCAACTTTCAGCCATTGATGAAGATGGAGTAGTCCCTGGAAGAAGAACACAACGTTGCCTTGCAATTCTCTTTGCCTCTCTCAGGCTCCAAAAGGAGGACTTAATAAGGCCGCCATTTTCAGAAGAAAGTTCTGCAAATTCTGTAAAAGTGAGTTTCCTATGGTAATTTCTATGGCAGCCACAGGCTTTGCAGTGATGGATTCCCAATCCCATGGTGTTTGAAGGAATGAAGTGCCTGCAACCATCAATGGCATAGCCACCAAAATTGCATGCATGGTTTCTCTGGCAATCTCTGTAAATCGCTTTCTCCATTTCTCTGTCTTTTCTCTGTTTCAAGTGCAGAGAGTTGAGACTTGAGACAAAGAAATATATATGCTTTAAGAAAAAAAGGTATATAAATAAACCCATTTGTATAGATCAGATCAGGAGGTTACAGAAAGCAACAGATTCCTCTTTGTATGTTTGCAAAGTGTCACACTAAGGCCTATAGAGTTAACAATTGTTGCCCAAGCATTAAAGCATTTATTGGACTGAGTTACAGGCTTACAGCTATAACTCTTTTTTTGTAGTTCTGCATCGTCATTTCCTCTATCAATTAGCTAACTAGTAAGTTCACAAATACATGAAATAGAGTCTTTCTATTCACATGTATTTGTACACTAACCAAACATTTCTTTTTTTCCTTTAGTACAAGAGGGCTGCTGGGAATCGAACCCTAGTCACTGAAATTCAAGATCCAATGTTCTATCACCAAATCAAAAATTTCATTTTGAACAAAAAAAAAAAGTTGAGACTTTTTTATTTTGCATTTAGGCATTTGTGTGGTGGACTAATAGTAATTAGGCTTTGAAATCGATTTATCAAAGATGCAATAGTCAATAGTTTGCGGGAGCGCATCCTTATCTAAGATCCAGCATGACTTGATTTTGAATTAGCCCGGCCCAATACAATTACCGAATATCTGAAGATTCCTAATTAACAAACAAATGCAATAGTTTGTTGATAACTCATAGCCCTTATTATTAGCATCTTATAATATATCATCAAAGGAGTTTTGATATAACCTAAAATTTTCAATATTAATCCAATAAATTATCACTTGATAACCGAATTTCTTATCATGTGTGGATAATTAGTTTCTTAGATGCATTTGGTTGCTACTTCTCGTTTCTAATTCTTGATCTTTACGTGATTTTTAAGGTTTGTTGGTCTATGTAGGATTATGATTATTCATTTTGTTGAAGGTTATGCTTAAATTTTCTCATATAACTTCTTAGGCATCTAATTAATTTAATTATTATCCGGACGGAAGTAACAAATTAGAAGATTTCTCCCTTGAAACAGATTATATATCCTATGATTTTCGCCATTTGTCCCCAAAACAGAAGCACGTTAGGGGAGACAGCTCATGAGAACAAAATTTATAACCAAATGAATAAGGCAAACATGTAGGGTGTAGCATTAACGGTCCAAACGTGTAAACAAATTTTCAATTAAGCTAAGTATATTACTCTCAAACTATATAAACAAATGGCAAAAACAACCCATCATCGTTAAATCACCGTCACTAATTCCATAAAGGCCGGCAATGTGGCTACTTATAATATGTTGTTAATTGTTGACGGTTGATTTCTCAGTTTTTGTTTGGAACCAAAATCTGTAACAAACATTAATAATAAAAGAAGTAAAGGGGGCGTAGGAGTTTGCAAACCACTCCTCACCCCCAAAAGCAAAAAGAGAAAGAGAAAGGGCTTCGTCACCCAAATCCGTTACCTTTTCCGTCCTCCTGTGTTTTGGCGACGACGACAATTTCGACGGGAAAAATGACAACCCTTTGGAAGAGGGCTGCCGGTGCAATTAAAGACAAAAACAGCATAGTCGTCGCCAATCTTTGCAGGAAGAATGCGTTTAGGAACTCCGATCTTGAGTCTGCCATCATCAAAGCCACAAGCCACGACGAAGATTTCATGGATAAAAAGAATGCGCAACGAGTCTTTTCGTGGATTAGGGCGTCGCCGCTTAGCCTAAGGACTGTTCGTTGGGCTTTGTCGAAACGGATGGAGAAGACGCGGAGTTGGGTGGTCGCCATTAAAGGATTGATGCTCATGCATGGGGTTATTAATTGTAAAGTCGTCGACGTTCAACAGATGGGTCGTTTGCCATTTGATCTGTCGAATTTTAGCGACGGATATTCCAAGGCAACCAAAATGTTCGGTTTCAATTCTTTTATTCGTGCTTACTTTGCATTTCTAGATCAAAGGGCCGTCGTTTCGTTCGAGCAAGAGAATCATAACAACAAGAAATTAAAAAGCAATGATAATCATGATCCGGAACAAGAACAACTACAACGTCCATTGATGGTACAACAGCTTTTGAAGCTACAGAAATTGCAATCTTTGCTTGATTTGTTGATGCAAGTTAGGCCTCAAGCGGATAATATGAGGGTTGATTTGATCTTGGCGGCCATGGATTGTATCATCACTGAGATTTTCAATATTTATGGCAGAATTTGCAGTGATATTGCCAAGGTTTTGTTGAATATATATTCAGTTGGTAAACTTGAAGCAGCGATTGCCCTTAAAATTCTTCTGAAGGCAAGGGTACAAGGCGAAGAACTTTCTCTGTTTTTCGAATTTTGCAAGGATTATGGTATTTTAAACGCCAACGAATTCCCCATAGTAGCCCAGATTCCTGACGAAGATATTGAAGAATTTGAGAGAATAATCAATGGGGTTCCAGAGACCAACAAGGAGGAAAATCAAAATATGGCAATGGTTTTGAGAGAAGAAAACAACGCCATTGTTGAACAGAAAGAATCAAAGGCAGGGTTGCAGACAATTATAACAGAGAAATGGGTGATTTTTGATGAAAATATGAACATCAATAATGGAGAAACCATTGCAAAGAAATCTGCTGCTGCAGCTGTTGATGTTAAAGATCTTCTTCCTCTAGTACCCATTGATGTGCCTGTTTATAATAATCCTTTTGAAATTCCGGATTTAATTACTTTTTAGCAGTTTGGGGAGATCAAATTAAGGTTAATTATACTATATATGTCTGGTGTATAGCTTTGACCTGATTAGGCCTCAAGGCCTTTCATATCATTCAATTAAACAGAAAAGAAGAAATAGACAGTTATAGTTGATTATATTCTTAAATTTTCCCTGTCTCTTCTTCCTCTGTTTCTCACTCTATATGAACTTCAATGTGGATATCCATCTATTTGTATGTATGCATTTATTTGTTTCTATTGAATTCATTCATTAATGTATAATATATGCATATCTTCCTCTGTTTCTCACTCTATGAACTTCAATGTGGATATCCATCTATTTGTATGCATGCATTTGTTTGTTCCTGTTGAATTCCTTAATGTATATATATGCAGATCTTATATATATATATATATATTGCTTCAAGATGAAGTTGGCAGATCATTTTTTGTTAAAATTCTCATGATGAGGACAATGTTTGGCCTAACTTATTTAACAGCTGAAAAAAAGGTTAAGTCGGGCTAAACATAAAATCTAAAAGTGCTTTTCAGAAGCACTTTTCAATTGCTTTTTAAAAAGTCAGAAGCTCCAAATTAAAACTTTTTCCATAAGCCCTTTTCAGAAGCACTTGTATATATGCATATATCTTATATATTGCTTCAAGATGAAGTTGGCAGATCAATTTTTGTCAAAATTCTCATGATGGGGAAGTGTTATTATATTATTAATTAAGCTCCAAATTTGACTGGAGAAATTGTAATGGCTATGTTGTTTGAACTTTGGATTATTCTAATAACACATTTCCACCATGAAAACGCGTCTGGTTGACCAAAGATTCCCTTTTCTTAATTTTAGCTATAAACTTCAACTAGAAAATCAGAAACTGCTTCTAACTTAGTTACTTCTCCATCTGTCGTTATCCAGAAGGGAGATTGATTTGAGAGAATGAAAATTTTGTCAGCTCTGTTTTGTTTGCTCATCTTTTTGTTCATCCTTGTAACACAAGCAAGAAACAATCCACAACAATGTTCATCTTCATGCGGAGATATCCCTAATATTAGCTACCCATTTCGCCTAAAGGAAGATCCAGCAGGTTGCGGAGACCCAGATTTCGAACTATCATGCAAGAACAATTCCACAATCCTAAATTTCCATGGAGGAAAATATTACGTCAAGAAAATTTCATACGACCAACACATAATCCGAGTTGTTGATGTTAATTTAGCCAATGGAAGCTGCGGTCTTCCTTCCAAAGCTATGTCAATGGATCAACTAACTATGAGTCGTGTGTATCCAGGGACAGTTGATTTCAGTTCATCTTATACTTTGAATTATGTTCGTTGTTCAAGCAATATCAGCAATCTGGGTAATAGCAGAGTGCCCTGTTTGAGTAATAATTCGTCCAATGTTTATGTCAATATAAGTTCGTGGTGGAGTTTGGCTTACGATCAGATTCCAAAATCATGCAAGCTCATTTCATCTGTCCCTGCAACTTACGAAGAAGACATGGATTTGTTGCACCAGCAGAATGTTTCTTATGAAACAATATTGAAAATGCAGGAATCTGGGTTCGATATGGTTTGGTCGGTTGAATGTCGAGATTGCAGTGTCAAGGGTCGTTACTGTGAAACTAAATCTAATTCAACTACGCTCTTTAAATGTAAAAAGGAATATGGTTCGTTTTCATGATCTTTCCTGTTTAATTCTTTTGTGCATTAATTTCTCTTTTATGGAACACTTGAATATTGTTTTAATTGATTGTAAATTTATATGCAGATTACAATCTTGTACTTCTGGCAGTATACAGTTTTCTTATTGCAGAGTATCTGGCAGGTAATTTTTTAGTATTATTTTCTAGTTTCAAATTTCAGTTGTTTTCCCTTCCAAGTACTGAAAATCTGTCATTTTATTTTTGTCCTTGTAGTATTAATTGCTTTTATCAGATTCATACTCCTTCCATTGGTTATACTTTCTTTCATTCTCCACAAATACTTCTCTTCAAGAGATTAAGAAGAAGATTCATCTTTGGGTTATGGTGGCATCGGATCGCGGCCGGTGTGGAAATATGTTACAAGGCCTAAACTGATGATCTGGAAATTAATGCCTCCCAAAGCCTGAGTAAGATTCTCTAAAAGAGATGCTAATGCCAGAGTTCATGGACCAGAGAAGCTTATTGTAATTATAGCATTAATATTATTTTAATTAACTTGCTAATGTAATCCAGCGTCTAAGCTAGTTTCCTATTTGTAAACTAATTAAGCTTAAATCACTATTCTTTATGTATAGTATATATGTTTTCAGCAATTCCTTCTAAATTCACTTACCACTTTATTGGTTCAGGATGAACTATAAACTAATAATTTTTTTTTTAATTCTGATCGTTGACATTTCTTAGTGGGAGATTATTATTATAAGGTTTCCGATCCATTCCATAATCATTGAGCTGATAATATCAAGCTGACTGCAACCTTCTTGACCAAGGAAAATTTCTTAAAAAAAAGAACATAATAAACTTGCAAGTTTATAGAGATCAATTGGCTCATCAACAGTCAAATTGTCTTGGTCAGAAGTTTTGATGTCAATTTAGCCAATGGAAGCTGAGATCTTCTGTTTTAAGCTAGCAGAAGATTCCTGAAATATGGTTGGTTTTTATAATTACTTGTGGAAGTCAAAAACAAACTTCAAAAGAGAAAGTCCACTTTGGGTTAGTAGCAATGAACCAAATTAAAAGGATAATTGTTCAAATAAGGGCCTAACGTTTGGTAAAATGTTCAAATAAGGGTTTGATCTTTTAATTTGTCCAAATAAGGGCCTAACGTTATCGAAAATACTCAAATAAGGACCCGGTCTTTTAATTTGGCTAAATAAGGGCTTAACGTTATCAAAAATGTTCAAATAAGGGCCTGGCGTCAGTTTGGATGACATGTGAGAATTTTTGATGCCAGGTCCTTATTTGAGCATTTTGGCAAACATTAGGCCCTTATTTGGCCAAATTAAAAGATTGGACCCTTATTTGAGCATTTTAGCAAATGTTAGACCCTTATTTGGCCAAATTAAAAGATCAGACCCTTATTTGAGCATTTTGACAAACGTTAGACCCTTATTTGAGCAATTAGCCAAATTAAAACTATGAGGGTAAATTTCAATCCATTTCTTGCGGTCCTTGTTAATGGTAATATCCCACATTGGTTATGTTTGACATGACTGAGTGACTTATATGCATGAAAAGCCTCTCCACATTAGTTATGTTATCCCACATTGGTTACAAAATTTTTTATAAGGCTCACTTGTTTAATTATAATGCTCAGAATGAACTTGGAAGATTAATTTTTGTTAAAATCTCATAATTTAAGCTAGTTGGAGCTATTAATTAGTTTTTAAGCTCCAAAATTGACTCGAGGATATTGGCCTTTGGAAACATTCACAACCCATAGAATTTAATTATTAGCAATTAGCATGAAAGCGCGTCTTGGTGATCAAACTGAAGATTCCCTTCTATAAACTTCAACAGACTCAAAACTTTAAGCAACTAGAAATTTAGACAGTTCTTGTATAACTTTGTTACTTTTCCATCAATCCTTTAAGAATGAAAAATTTGTCATATCTGTTTTGCTTGCTAATCTTTTTTCTATTAATCCATGTAAACAATGGGCAAACATGTTCATCTTCATGCGGAGACATCCCAATCAGATACCCTTTTCGCCTATCGAAAGATCCAGCAGGTTGTGGTGATCGTGATTACGAACTATCTTGCCTGGAGAACAATTCCACTATCCTTGATTTCCGAAAAGGATTTTATTACGTTAAGAAAATTTCCTACGACAAACACATAATTCAAGTTGTTGATGTTAACTTCGCCAATGGAAGTTGCGGTCTTCCTTCCAGAGCTTTGTCACTAGATCAATTGTTAGTCGATCCTAGATATCCAGGGGTGACTAATTACAATTACACTTATACTTTGTATTATCTTCGTTGTTCGAGCGAAATCAGTGAATTGGCTAATAGCAGAGTCCCCTGTTTGAGTGAAGATTCGTCGAATGTTTATGTCAAAGTAACTTCGTATTGGCGGCGTTTGTTCACGTTCATCGATTTTCCAAGTTCATGCAAGCTCATTTCAACTCTTCCTTCGTACTACTACGATGTTAAGAATGTAGAACAGAAGAAACCTTCTTACGGAACAATTTTGAAGATGCAGGAATCGGGGTTCGATATGGTTTGGTCGGTTGAATGTCGAGATTGCAAGTCCAAGCCTCGTTCCAGTTGCTACCAAAGAGATAATTCAACTACGGAATTTGATTGTTTCACAATTTCGTACGATGATGGTTCGTTCATATATCTTCCTGTCTAATTCTATATCTTCATTTTTTTTATAGGAAACACATGAAAATTTTTGAGAATTGTTTCAATTGGTTGTGAATTTCTGCAGCGTACGATTATTATCAGAAACTAATAGTTGGTCTTACTCTAGTATCTCTGGAAGGTAATTATCTTCTTCATTTCTTCGTTTCAAATGTCAGTTTGTTTAGCTTTCTTTATTTCCTTCAAGTACTGAAAATCTGTCTTGTTCTTTTTCTTTTTAGGATTGATTGTTTGGGTCAGATTCATACTCCTTCCCTTGGTTATATTTGCTTTCCTTTGCCACAAATGCTGCTGTTCAAGAGATCGTTAAGAAGATTCATATTTGGGTTATGGTGGCATCGGATCGCCCGGTTGGAAATGTTAAAAGGCTAAATTGATGATCTAGAAATGCCTATTGTTCTTATAGCTAGCATTAATAATATTTCATTCAACTTCTTAATGTAATTGACTGTCAAAACATGAGTTGTTTACACATTCTTTTTAGTCTAAGCTAGTTTTCAATTTGTACACTCTCTATTCTCTGTGTATAGTATATGTTTTCTCCAATTCTTTCTAAATTCACTTGCCACTATATATATATATATATTTGTCCCCCTGAAGTCCTGGGCTAATGATACTTTTCCCTTAAACTAAACTCGAGACATTTTATCCTCCGAGTTTTCTAAATTCAAGGAAATTTATTTCTATGTTATGGATAAAATGTCATGAATTTGAAAGTTTAGGGACAAAATGTCTTTGACGCAATGGTTCAGTGACAAAAAAACTAATAGGCCATATCTATTCACATATCAATTTCTTCCCAATTATTAGCCAGAGGTTAATTGTGATTTGTGAGTGATATATAAAAACGACTTAATACCCTTTTTCCAACTTAAACTTGTAGCATTTAGATGTTTTGTCCCCTGAACTTCAATTTTGGACATTTTACCCCATAAACTTCAATTTTGGATATTTTACCCCCTGAACTTCAATTTTGGGACGTTTTGCCCCCTCAGGTTAACGATACCGTCAAGACACTGACGTGGCATTTCCACGTCAGACCAACACGACCCACGTGGCATTGCCACATCAGACAAAACTGCTAATGTGGCAATGCCACATGTAATTTTTTTGTGCCACGTGGCATTGCTATGTTAGCGGCTTGACGTACGGTGCCGTTAGTCTGAGGGGGCAAAACGTCTCAAAATTGAAGTTCATGGGGCAAAATGTCCAAAATTGAAGTTGAGGGGACAAAATATCCAAACGCTACAAGTTCAAGGGGGAAAATGTTCCTTATAAAAACTAAAAAATCGGACTTCTATATTATATAGTTGCTACTGTAAATCACATCTCAGAAACTATCTTTCAGTTGTTCATAAACTATGTATAAATTGTGGCTTATTGCTCAAAAAGGCCCCTGAATTTACATAAAACAGCCAAATAAGCTCCTGAACTTTTAATTGCAGCCAAATTAAGCCCCTGAACTCTTAAAAAAGGCCAAATAATCCCTTTTTTGACGGCTAAATGCTGAGATAAAGACTAAACGTTTCAAGATTTTTTAAAATAAGGATCAAAATACACAATTCCAACAAATTAAAACACATACTTAGCAAATTTTTACAAATTAGGGAATCTTTAAATTAAAACCAATGCTTCTCATGCGTATACGTTAAATTTGATCGAAAAATGATATTATCATGTTAATTAAAAATCAAACCCTATTAATCAAAATAAATTCATTAAACATAATATGATATAAAATTATCATGTGCTTTCTAGTTTATATATATCTCACACAATAGTATTAACTTATATTGTATCCAATTTGTAAAAAAAAATTAAGCATGTATTACAATTTGTTGAAATTGTATATTTTGATCCTTATTTGAGAAAATCTTGAAACGTTTAGTCCTTATTTCAGCATTTAGCCGTCAGAAAATGGCTTATTTGGCTTTTTTAAGAGTTCAGGAGCTTATTTGGCTGCAATTAGAGTTCAGGGACTTATTTGACCGTTCTGTGTAAGTTTAGGGGCCTTTTTAAACAATAAACCATAAATTGCTCAATTCAATTTGTGTAGAATACCAAGGAAACTTCACTTAGGAAATATTATATTCTTAAGAAGTACGGGAAGTTCAATCTCTTTCATTTGTGGTCCTGTCTAAATACAGTAAAGAAAATTTTGTTGGTTCTGGATGAACTAAACTTTAATTTTTATAATTCTGATCGTTGACATTTCTTAGAGGGAGATTATTATTATATTTAAGGTTCCCCGATCCAATATTCCATAATTATTGACTCGACAAGATCAAGCTGACCACAACCTCCTTGACCAAGAAAAATTTCTTAACAGATCAGAATAAACTTGGCTGATCCTCTGAAGTCTGCATATGTATTATATAGATCAAGTGGCTCATCAACAGTCAAATTTTCTTGGTCAGAAGTTTGATGTTAAGCGATAAACCAAATTAAACTATGAGGATAAATTTCCATTCTTAATGCTCAACATGGACTTGGAAGATTTACTTTTGTTAAAATCTCATAATTTAAGCTAGTTGGAGTGATTACTTAATTAAGCATCAAAATTGACTCGGGAATTGGACTTTGAATAACACATTCACAAACCATATAGAATATAATTATTAGCATGAAAACGCGTCTTGCTGACCAAATGAACATTCCTTTCTGTATTCTATAAACTTCAACAGACTCAAAAACTTTAAGCAACTAGAAAATCAAACAATTCTTGTAATAACTTCGTTACTTTTCCATCAATTTGAGAATGAAAAATTTGCCAGCTCTGTTTTGTTTGATCATCTTTATTCTATTCATCAATGTAAACAATGGCCAAACATGTTCATCTTCATGCGGAAATATCCCTATCAAATACCCTTTTCGCCTATCGAAAGATCCATCAAATTGCGGTGATCGTGATTACGAACTATCTTGCCTGGAGAATAATTCCACAATCCTTTATTTCCGAAAAGGATTTTATTACGTCAAGAAAATTTCATACGAAGAACACATAATCCGAGTTGTTGATGTTAACTTCGCCAATGGAAGTTGCGGTCTTCCAAACAGAGATTTGACACTGGATCAATTGTATAACGATCCTCTGTATCCTGGGATAACTAAAAATTACACTTACTCTTATACTTTGAATTATCTTCGTTGTTCGAGCGAAATCAGTGATCTGGGTAAAAGTAGAGTCGCCTGTTTGAGTGGTGATGTTTATGTGAAATTGACTTCGTATTATGAAACGCTGTCGTTTCTTGAGATTCCAAGTTCATGCAAGCTCATTTCAACTGTCCCTGGATATTACGAAGATGAGATGTTGGAACAGAAGAAGCCTTCGTATGAAACAATTTTGAAGATGCAGGAATCTGGGTTCGATATGGTTTGGTCGGTTGGATGTCGAGAATGCAAGTCAAGGCGACGTCGTTCTAGGTGCTCCCAAAGGTTTCCTTCGACTACGGAATTTGAATGTATGCAACTCTATGATGATGGTAATTAGTTCATCTTCTTCCTGTCTAATTCTTGAACACATGAAATTAAAGTTGTTGAGAATCGTTTTTAATTAATTGTGCATTTTTCTGCAGAGTATTATGAAGAAATTCGGCAATTAATCATTGGTCTTTCTGTCGTGTCTGTGGGAGGTAATTTCTTCATTTCCTCGTTTAAAAATGTGAGTTGTTTAATTATCTTTCTATTAACATACTTATGCTTTTTTTTTGGTTCTTTTTATTTTGTAGGATTGATTGGTTTTTTCAGATTCATACTCCTTCCCTTGGTTATATTTGCTTTCCTTCTCCACAAATGCTGCTGTTCAAGAGATCATTAAAGAATTAGATTCATATTTTGGGTTATGGTGGCATCGGATCGCCCGGTTTGGAAATGTTTAAAGGCTAAGTTGATGATCTGGAAATGCCTATGTAGTTCTTATAGCATTAATAATATTTCATTTAACTTAATGTGATTGACTGTCAAACATGAGTTGTTTGCACATTCTTTTTAGTCTAAGCTAGTTTTTAATTTGTATACTCTCTATTTTTTATGTATAGTATATATGTTTTCTGCAATTCTTTCTAGATTCACTTGCCACTATATTATATTCAAATATCAATTTCTTCTAATTATTAGCCAGATGTTAATTTTGAGTGATTATATATAAAAACTAAAAAATGGGACTTCTTTACAAGGGAGCTGCACTTAGGAAATATTATATCCTTAATTAACAAGTACCAAGTTTCAATCAATTTCATTTGTGGTTACATTAAAGGAAATTTTATTAGCAAAATAGTCCTATAAAAACTTTCAAGATTAGTTTTTTAATTATGGTCGTTGACATTATAATAAGGTTTCAATCCATTTCTTGCGGTCCTTGTCTCAATATCTATATACGAAAACACAAATTACAAGCAATTAATCATCGTTTATCTTATAAAATGCTCAGCATGAACTTGGAAGATTATATAATTTTTGTTAAAATCTCATAATTTAAGCTAGTAGGAACCATTACTTAATTAAGCTCCAATATTGTTGACTTAAGAAATTATAATGGCTATACAGTTTGGAGTTTGGATTATTGTAACACATTCATAACCAACATAGAACTTAATTAATTATTAACATGAAACCGCGTCTTGCTGACCAAACATTCCCTTCTGTATTAAACTTCAAGTCTTCAACAACTCAAAAACCTTAAGAAACCAGAAAATCAGACAGTTCTTGTAACTTTGTCACTTTTCCATCAAAATCCTTATCCACAAGGAAATTTGAGAATGGAAAACTTGTCAAATCTGTTTTGTTTGATCATCTTTCTATTAATCCATGTAAACAATGGCCAACTATGTTCATCTTCATGCGGTGACATCCCTATAAGCTACCCTTTTCGCCTACCGGAAAATCCAGCTGTTTGTGGAGACAAAGATTACGAACTTTCATGCCAGAACAACAACGACACCATCCTTAATTTCCGTAAAGGATCATATTACGCCAAGAGAATTTACTACGACGACCACGTAATTCAAGTTGTTGATGTTAATTTAGCAAATGGAAGCTGCGGTCTTCCTTCTAGAGCTTTGTCAATGGATGACTTGTTCAAGGATCCTAAATATCCAGGGGTGACTAATTACGAATACGCTTATACTTTGAATTATCTTCGTTGTTCGACCGAAATCAGTGATTTGGCTAATAGCAGAGTCCCCTGTTTGAGTGATGATTCGTCGAATGTTTATGTTATGGTGACTTCGTATTGGCGTTCGTCCTTTATTCTTGAGATTCCAAATTCATGCACGCTTATTTCAGCTCTTCCTTCGTATTACTATGATATCGAGATGGTGGAGCAGAAGAATCCTTCTTATGAAACCATTTTGAAGATGCAGGAATCGGGTTTCGATATGGTTTGGTCGGTTGAATGTCGAGATTGCAACTCAAAGCGTCGTTCCTGTTTCCAAAGATTTAATTCAACTACGGAATTTGCATGTTTGACGAAGGTCGATGATGAAGGTTCGTTCAATTTCCTGTCTAAATATTCTTTCAAATGAAAATTGTTGAGGATTGTTTCAATTAATTGTGAAATTTCTGCAGATTTCTTTGATAAATTTGGTGGGATATACACTAGTGTTTCTGTAGCGTTTGTGGCAGGTAATTATTTTCATTTCCTCGTTTCAAATGTTAGATGTTTGATTAGCTTCCTTTTTTTTTTTTTCTTTCAAGTACTGAAAATCTGTCAACTTTGTAGGATTGATTTTCTTGTTCAGATTCATACTCCTTCCATTGGTTATACTTGCTTTCCTTTGCCACAAATGCTGCAATTCAAGAGATTAAGAAGTTTCATATTTGGGTTATGGGGGCATCGGATCGCCCGGTATGGAAATGTTACAAGTCTAGATTTATGATCTGGAAATGCCAGAGTCCATGGATTGAAGAAGCTTATTGTAATCATAGCAATAATATTCAGTCAACCTGCCAATGTTAACGGTTGTTTGCACATAAGTTTTTTTTTTAATGTTTCTGATCGTTGACATTTTTGTGTGGGAGCAACTTTCTTTATGTAATATATACCATAATACAGTTGTTTGCACATTTATTTTTTGATTCTGATTGTTGAGTGGGAGCTATGAAGTCGATTATAATAATGTTCCCGTCCAAAATTATTGTTTTAATCCGACCAGATCAAGCTGGCAAACCTCCTTGGTCAGAAGTTTTGATGTTAACTTCACCATATAATCTGTGTTGTTGATGTAATTAATGTAGCCAATGGAAGCTGCGGTCTTCCTTAAAAAGGTATAAATTCTGCGCAGAGGATTTTTATTCCTGTTTACTGCCTAGTTCATATTTGCGATTAAAGGCGCAAACAAGGGTTTTAACTTTTTAAATAAGTTCAAATAAGGGTACTGAAACACAATTTCAACAAATTAAAGTACATATTTAGTAAATTGTGACATATTGTACAAGATTTTAGTTAATACTAGTGCGTGAGATTCCAATCAGTTTGAATTTATCTCTTTCGATTTTGTTAAAAGGGAAGCAAATGTTCTTACTCATAATATT
>AWUE01019632.1:0-60750 GCA_001974825.2 Corchorus olitorius | reverse complement strand
GTTTGGGGGCCCAGGCTCCTTGAAATATCTATATTCAACTAACCAAATCTAAACCACCCTGGATTTAAGGATTTATTTTTACGAGCATATGAATTTTGTTTCGATTTATTTAGATATTAATTCGAAAAAAATAGGGAAAACGATATTGGAAGCGTGAAAAACCATTCAATCATTCTGGCGTCGAATTATATACATTTTATGGGTATAGTGGCTAAAAATTGAGGAAAAAAATTTCGGTTCATTTTTTGCAAAAATTTTGCCGAAATCGTATACTAACTATAACGATTTTTGACTAAAAACGCGTTACGAGCCCCCTACTCAGTTTTGCATTATTTTTGGCACCAAGACACAGTGAAATATCAATAATCATCTAACCAAATCTCACCCTTATTGGATTTAAGGATCTGGTTTTACGGCCATCTGAATCATGTTTCGATTTAATAAGAAATTAATTTGGAAAAAATAGGAAAACCGATATTAGATGCGTTAGAAGCCTCTCAATCTTTTTGGCGTTGAATTATATATTTTTTATGAGTATCATGACCAGAAATTGAGAAATACTGTTTCGGGTAAATTTTTGCAAAATCTTAGCCGAAACCGTGTACGTTCACAGTTTTTAGCTAAAAACACGTATCGGGGCTCAGGCTCTGTTTTGCATGATTTCTGGTGCAGAGACTCCTTGAAATATCTATATTCCTCTAACCAAATCTCTTCCATGTTGGATTTAAGGATTTATTTTTACGAGTATCTGTATCTTGTTTCGATTTAAGGAGAAATGAATTTGGAAAAAATAGGGAAAACGATATTGGAAGCGTGAAAAACCATTCAATCATTTTGTATTATATATATATATATATATATATGAGTATAGTGGCTATAAAATGAGGGGAAAAACTTTCAATTCATTTTTTGCAAAAATTTAGCCGAAATCGTATACTAACTATCACGGTTTTTGGCTAAAAACGCGTTACGTGGCCCCGACTCAGTTTTGCATGATTTTTGGCACCAAGACACAGTGAAATATCTATATTCATCTAACCAAATCTCACCCTTATTGGATTTAAGGATTTGGTTTTATGGCCATCTTAATCATGTTTCGGTTTAATTAGAAATTAATTTGGAAAAATAGGAAAACCGATATTAGATGCGTTAAAAGCCTTTCAATCTTTTTGGCGTTGAGTTATATATTTTTTATTAGTATCGTGACCAAAAATTGAGAAATATTCTTTCGGGTAAATTTTTGCAAAATTTTAGCCGAAATCGTGTACTAACCATCACAATTTTTAGCTAAAAACACGTTTTGGGGCTTAGGCTCTGTTTTGCATGATTTTTGGCGCAGAGACTCCTTGAAATATCTATATTTATCTAACCAAATCTACTCCACGTTTGATTTAAAGATTTATTTTTACGAGCATCTGAATTTTGTTTCGATTTATTTAGAAATTAATTCGAAAAAAATAGGGAAAACGATATTAGAAGCGTGAAAAACCATTCAATCATTTTGGCATTGAATTATATATATTTTCTGAGTCTAGTGGCTAAAAATTTGAGGGAAAACTTTCAGTTCAATTTTTGTAAAAATTTGGCTGAAATCGTATACTAACTATCACGGTTTTTTGTTTAAAACTTGTTACGGAGCTCCGACACAGTTTTTCATGATTTTTGGCACCAAAACTCAGTGAAATTTCTATATTCATTTAACCAAAACTCACCCATATTGTATTGAAGGATTTGGTTTTACGGCCATCTGAATCATGTTTCGATTTATTGAGAAATTAATTTGGAAAAAATAGGAAAACAGATATTTAAAAGCCTTTCAATCTTTTTGGCGTTGAATTATATATTTTTTATGAGTATCATGGCCAAAAATTGAGAAATTCTCTTTCGGGTAAATTTTTGTAAGATCTTAGTCGAAATCGTGTACTAACCATCACAGTTTTTAGCTAAAAACACGTTTCGGGGCACAGGCTCTGTTTTGAATGATTTTTTGCGAAAAGACTCCTTGAAATATCTATATTCATCAAACCAAATCGCTTCCATGTTGGATTAAAGGATTTATTTTTACGAGCATCTGAATCTTGTTTCAATTTAAGCAGAAATTAATTTGGAAAAAATAGGGAAAACTATATTGGAAGCGTGAAAAACCATTCAATCATTTTGGAGTTGAATTATATATATTTTATGAGTATAGTGGCTAAAAATTGAGGGAAAAACTTTCAGTTCATTTTTTGCAAAAATTTAGCCGAAATCGTATATTAACTATCACGGGTTTTTGGCAAAAACGCGTTACGTGGCCCCGACTCAGTTTTGCATGATTTTTGGCACCAAGGCACAGTGAAATATCTATATTCATCTAAACAAATCTCACCATTATTGGGTTTAAGGATTTGTTTTTACGGCCATCTGAATCATGTTTCGATTTAACTAGAAATTAATTTGGAAAAAATAGGAAAACTGATATTTAAAAGCCATTCAATCTTTTTGGCATTTAATTAAATATTTTTTATGATTATCATGGCCAAAAATTGAGAAATATTCTTTCGGGTAATTTTTTGCAAAATTTTAGCTGAAATCGTGTGCTATCTATCACGGTTTTTAGCTAAAAACACGTTTAGGGGCCCAGGCTCTGTTTTGCATGATTTTTGGCGCAGAGACTCCCTGAAATATTTTAATTCAACTAACCAATATACACCACCTTGGATTTAAGGATTTATTTTTACGAGCATCTGAATCTTGTTTCGATTTATTTAGATATTAATTCGAAAAAAATAGGGAAAACGATATTGGAAGCGTGAAAAACCATTCAATCATTTTGGCGTTGAATTATATATATTTTATGAGTATAGTGGCTAAAAATTGAGGAAAAAAAATTCAGTTCATTTTTTGCAAAAATTTTGCCGAAATCGTATACTAACTATCACGGTTTTTGACTAAAAACGCGTTACGAGCCCCCTACTTAGTTTTGCATTATTTTTGGCACCAAGACACAGTGAAATATCAATATTCATCTAACCAAATCTCACCCATACTGGATTCAAGGATTTGTTTTTACGGCCATCTGAATCATGTTTCGATTTAATTAGAAATTAATTAGGAAAAAATAAGAAAACCGATATTAGATGTGTTAGAAGCCTCTCAATCTTTTTGGCGTTGAATTATATATTTTTTATGAGTATCGTGACCAAAAATTCAGAAATACTGTTTCGGGTAAATTTTTGCAAAATCTTAGCCGAAACCGTGTACTAACCATCACAGTTTTTAGCTAAAAACACGTATCGGGGCTCAGGCTCTGTTTTGCATGATTTTTTGCGCAAAGACTCCTTGAAATATCTATATTCATCTAACCAAATCTCTTCCATGTTGGATTTAAGGATTTATTTTTACGAGCATCTGAATCTTGTTTCGATTTAAGGAGAAATTAATTTGGAAAAAATAGGGAAAACGATATTGGAAGCGTGAAAAACCATTCAATCATTTTGGCTTTGAATTATATATATATTATGAGTATAGTGGCTATAAAATTGAGGGAAAAACTTTCAGTTCATTTTTTGCAAAAATTTTGCCGAAATCGTATACTAACTATCACGGTTTTTGGCTAAAACCGCGTTACGTAGCCCCTACTCAGTTTTGCATTATTTTTGGCACCAAGACACAGTGAAATATCAATATTCATCTAACCAAATCTTACCCATATTGGATTCAAGGATTTGTTTTTACGGCCATCTGAATCATGTTTCGATTTAATTAGAAATTAATTTGGAAAAAATAGGAAAACTGATATTAGATGCGTTCAAAGCCTTTCAATCTTTTTGGCGTTGAGTTATATATTTTTTATAAGTGTCGTGACCAAAAATTGAGAAATATTCTTTCGGGTAAATTTTTGCAAAATTTTAGCCGAAATCGTATACTAACCATCACAGTTTTAGCTAAAAACACGTTTTGGGGCTTAGGCTCTGTTTTGCATGAATTTTGGCGCAGAGAGTCCTTGAAATATCTATATTTTATCTAACCAAATCTACTCCACGTTGGATTTAAGGATTTATTTTTACGAGCATCTGAATTTTGTTTCGATTTATTTAGAAATTAATTCGATAAAAAAAGGGAAAACGATATTGGAAGCGTGAAAAACCATTCAATCATTTTGGCGTTGAATTATATATATTTTATGAGTCTAGTGGCTAAAAATTTGAGGGAAAAACTTTCAGTTCAATTTTTGTGAAAATTTAGCCGGAATCGTATACTAACTATCACGGTTTTTTGCTAAAAACGCGTTACGGAGCTCCGACACAGTTTTTCATGATTTTTGGCACCAAGACTAAGTGAAATATCTATATTCATTTAACCAAAACTCACCCATATTGGATTTAAGGATTTTTGTTTAAGGCCATCTGAATCATGTTTCGATTTAATGAGAAATTAATTTGGAAAAAATAGGAAAACAGATATTTAAAAGCCTTTCAATCTTTTTGGCGTTGAATTATATATTTTTTATGAGTATCATGGCCAAAAATTGTGAAATACTCTTTCGGGTAAATTTTTCAAAATCTTAGCCGAAATCGTGTTTTAACCATCACAGTTTTTAGCTAAAAACACGTTTCGGGGCCCAGGCTCTGTTTTGCATGATTTTTGGCGCAAAGACTCCTTGAAATATCTATATCCCTCAAACCAAATCTCTTCCATATTGGATTTAAGGATTTATTTTTACGAGCATCTGAATCTTGTTTCGATTTAAGCAAAAATTAATTTGGAAAAAATAGGGAAGACGATATTGGAAGCGTGAAAAACCATTCAATCATTTTGGCGTTGAATTATATATATTTCATGAGTATAGTGGCTAAATATTGAGGGAAAAACTTTAAGTTCATTTTTGGCAAAAATTTAGCCGAAATCGTATATTAACTATCACGGTTTTTTGCTAAAAACTCGTTACGTGGCCCCGACTCAGTTTTGCATGATTTTTGGCACCAAGACACAGTGAAATATCTATATTCATCTAACCAAATCTCACCCTTATTGGATTTAAGGATTTGGTTTTACGGCCATCTGAATCTAACTAGAAATTAATCTAGAAAAATAGAAAAATCGATATTGAAAAGCCTTTCAATCTTTTCGGCATTGAATTATATATTTTTTATGAGTATCTTGGCCCAAAATTCAGAAGTATTCTTTCGGGTAAATTTTCGCAAAATTTCAGCCGAAATTGTGTACAAACCATCACGGTTTTTAGCATTCATTTTGGAAAAAGTAAGAAAATCGATATTAGATGCATTAAAAGTCTTTTAATCTTTTTGGCGTTGAATTATATATTTTTATTAGTATAGTGGCCAAGAATTGAGAAATATTCTATCGGGTAAATTTTAGCCGAAATCGTGTACGTTACATCACGGTTTTTTAGCTAAAAACACGTTTTGGGACTCATGCTCTGTTTTGCATGATTTTTGACTCAAAAAACTCTTTGAAATATCTATATTCATCTAATCAAATCTACTCCACATTGAATTTAAGGATTTATTTTTATGAGTATCTGAATCTTGTTTCGATTTATTTAGAAATTAATTCGGAAAAGATAGGGAAAACGATATTGGAAGCGTGAAAAACCATTCAATCATTATGGCGTTGAATTATATATATTTTATGAGTATAGTAGTTAAGAATTTGAGGGAAAAAACTTTCAGTTCATTTTTTGCAAAAGTTTAGCCGAAACTGAATACTATTTATCACGGTTTTTGGCTAAAAACGGGTTACGGGGCCCCGACTCAGTTTTGCATGATTTTTGGCACCAAGACTCACTGAAATATCTATATTCATCTAACCAAATCTCACTTATATTGGATTTAAGGATTTTTTTACGGCCAACTCAATCATGTTTCGATTTAACGAAAAAATAAATTTGGAAAAAATAGGAAAATCGATATTTAAAAGCCTTTCAATCTTTTTGGCATTGAATTATATATTTTTTATTTGTATAGTGGCCAAAAATTGAGAAATATTCTTTCGGGTAAATTTTTGCAAAATTTTATCCGAAATCGTATACTAACCATCACGGTTTTTAGCTAAAAACATGATTCGGGGCCCAAGCTCTGTTTTGAATGATTTTTGGCGCAGAGACTCCTTGAAATATCTATATTCATCTTACCAAATCTACACCACATTGGATTTGAGGATTTATTTTTACGAGCATCTGAATCTTGTTTCGATTTATTTACATATTAATTCGAAAAAAATATAGAAAACGATATTGGAAGCGTGAAAAAACCATTCAATCATTTTGGCGTTGAATTATATATATTTTAAGAGTATAGTGGCTAAAAATTGAGGGAAAAACTTTCAGTTCAGTTTTTGAAAAAATTAGGCCGAAATCGTATACTAACTATCGCGGTTTTTTGCTAAAAACGACGTGGCCCCGATTCAGTTTTGCACGTTTTTTGGCACCAAGACACAGTGAAATATCTATATTCATCTA
The DNA here is from genome assembly GCA_001974825.2 of Corchorus olitorius. Taxonomy (NCBI): domain Eukaryota; kingdom Viridiplantae; phylum Streptophyta; class Magnoliopsida; order Malvales; family Malvaceae; genus Corchorus; species Corchorus olitorius. The sequence continues at coordinate 54,287 of AWUE01019632.1, read as the reverse complement.
ACCAAATCTCACCTATATTGGATTTAAGGATTTTTTTACGGCCAACTGAATCATGTTTCGATCTAACTAGAAATTAATTTGGAAAAAATAGGAAAACCGATATTTAAAAGCCTTTCAATCTTTTTGGCATTGAATTATATATTTCTTATGAGTATCGTGGCCAAAAATTGAGAAATATTCTTTCGGGTATATTTTTGCAAATTTTTAGTCGAAAGCGTGTGCTAATCATCACAGTGTTTAGCTAAAAACGCGTTTCGGGACCCTGGCTCTGTTTTGCATGATTTTTGGCGCAAAAACTCCTAGAAATATCTATATTCATTTAACCAAATCTCATCCACGTTGGATTTAAGGATTTATTTTTTAAGCACCTGAATCTTGTTTCGATTTAATTAGAAATTAATTCGGAAAAAATAGGGAAAACGATATTGGAAGCGTGAAAAACCATTCAATCATTTTTGCGATGAATTATATATATTTTATGAGTAAAGTGGCTAAGAATCTGAGGGAAAAACTTCAGTTCATTTTTTGCAAAATTTAACCGAAATCGTATACTAATTATCACGATTTTTAGCTAAAAACGCGTTACGGGCCCCCGACTCTGTTTTGCATGATTTTTTTGCACCAAGACTCGGTGAAATATCTATATTCATCTAACCAAATCTCACCTATTTTGGATTTAAGGATTTTTTTACGGCCATCTGATCATGTTCGATTCAACTAGAAATTAATTTGGAAAAAATAGGAAAATCGATATTAGATACATTAAAAGCCTTTTAATCTTTTTGGCGTTGAATTATATGATTTTATGAGTATCGTGGCCAAAATTTGAGAAATATTCTTTCGGGTAAATTTTTGCAAATTTTTTGCCGAAATCATGTACGTTACATCACGGTTTTTAGCTAAAAACACGTTTTGGGGCCCAGGCGCTGTTTTGCATGATTTTTTGAACAAAAAGCTCCTTGAAATATCTATATTTATCTAACCAAACCTACTCCACGTTAAATTTAAGGATATATTTTTACGAGCATCTGAATCTTGTTTCGATTTATTTAGAAATTGATTCGGAAAAAATAGGGAAAACGATATTGGAAGCGTGAAAAACCATTCAGTCATTTTGGCGTTGAATTATATATATTTTATGAGTATAGTGGCTAAAAATTGAGGGATAAAATTTCATTTCATTTTTTGCAAAAATTTAGCCGAAATCGTATACTAACTAGCACGGTTTTTGGCTAAAAACGCGTTACGCGGCCCCGACTCAGTTTTGCATGATTTTTGGCACCAAGACACAGTGAAATATCTATATTCATCTAACCAAATCTCACTCATATTGGATTTGAGGATTTGTTTTTACGACCATCTGAATCATGTTTCGATTTAATTAGAAATTAATTTGGAAAAAATAGGAAAACAGATATTTAAAAGCCTTTCAATCTTTTCGGCGTTAAATTATATATTTTTATGAGTAATTTGGCCAAATAACCAACTTTCATCCACAATGGATTTAAAAAATTTGTTTTACGAGCATCTGAATCTTGTTTTGATTTAATTAAAAATTAATTCGAAAAAAATAGGAAAAACGATATTAGAAACTTGAAAAACCCTTCAATCTTTTTTGCATTGAATTATAATTTTTTTTTTAATAACATGACTAAAAATTGTAGGAAAAACTTTCGGTACAATTTTTACAAAAATTTAATCAAAATCGTGTCACGGTTTTTCTCCAAAACCCTTGTTCCAAATCGTGCTAACCATAAAAAAGAACAATGTTGTTTCCACTATGTTCACAATGATCTACACCCTTAAGGCAACTATCAAAAATATTTATGGCATAATAGTTCACTGACAGAGGAACAACAAAATGGGTACTTAAAAACAGGGCAAGGAACAAGGATCTTCCATTTTCAAACACCAAAAATGACATGGAATAAGCCGTTTGACATTCCTACACTAAAATGCCAAGAAGAACGTAGAAAGTTAGAATCAATTCCATAATGAGTAACCTATACCATGAAACCAGTTCCCAGAAAAATCAACTAAATGGGAGTGTCATGCGTCGAACAACTAACTTGCCTTCATCTATCGACAAGAAGAAACAACTAGCATAAAATAACTTCATTAGCATGAGTCATGCCAAGAAACAACTAACTACCATAAATTAACTTTATTAGCATTAATCATGCCAAGATCCATGAAACAACCAGCAGAAACTAACCTTATCAGCATGAGCCATGCCTCACTCTATCTAGATATATGGGATGAAAGGAGCAGACATTTAAAGAAAATAACTTTCCCTGATAATGCCCTAACCATATGCCAACGGATCATAGAATAAATAAACACAAAATTATCTGTCCTCAGCCAAGCACTCAAAGTCAAATTACAACCAAAACAGAATCAAGTGTCTGAGCATTTTCACACCAATATGCTAAAGACAAATGTTTTTGCATACCCCAGCTAATGCAGCTTTCATTATAGGCTATAGCACAATAAACATCATGATCTTATTGCTTAGGAATATTAAGTTATTAACTTCTACAGATGAGTAACCTCTGTCCAGTAATGCCTGCAATGCATTGTGTTTCTCTATGCTCTCTTTCAGAACAAATTTAGGGAGGTGTTATATTTTTCATCAACCAACAATAATACCAAAACCAGAGGATAAGGAAGTCAGAGATCAGCTAAGAATCTCATTCTCCTAAACACCCAAGCAAACAGCTGAAAACCTGTCATCCAGTGAACCAAAACTAGCAAAACACACTAAGCAAGTAGGAAGAAATTAGGCAGGATATACTTACACACAAGATTGCACTCATTACCCACAAAAAGAAAACAGATAAATGCCATTTTCAGATTCTCAATAACTTTAACTTCATTTCGTTAGCTATTTCCACAATGTATCTTCCATGCTAGCCAAAAAAGAAAGGAAAAAGGAATAGAAAAGAAAAAAGGTTGGAGCACCTAAATTGCTTCTTGATCTCAGTCAACATTTACATAGCTATTGGTACAATATTCCTCATTTTCCTCCCAGCTAGCAACTAAAAATCTAGGGAAATTTAGAAGGAAGGTTTGCAAAAGAGAAGCTTCATCATTCTACTTCTCAATATCACAATTTGGCACTCTCAAAATTTCTTTATGCATAAATAACCATAAGAAACTGATCAACTCAAAAGACATATCAAATGATATTTGACTTTTAAAAGCAAATTAAAAGATAGCCAGGAAAAGCAGCATTCAACTGACAGTCTTTAATTGGGTTACTGAAGTTGTAATTTTCAGCTTATTACTGTCTCAAGATCTATATGAAAACAACATAGTAGGAACAGCTCCCCCTTATGTGATTCATAGTGGTGACACTACTGAAGATGGTGTTCGAACAAGGAAGCCATCTCAATCGCTGTCAAAGCAGCCTCAGCACCTTTGTTCCCAGCTTTACCACCAGCTCGATTAATCGCCTGGTCCATATCATCACATGTCAAAACACCAAAGATGCAAGGAACACCTGAGTTTAAGCCAGCTGAAAGCACCCCAGATGCTGCAGAATTAGCCACGGCATCATAGTGAGAAGTATCGCCTCTTATCACAGCCCCGATGCATAGAATTGCATGATACTTTCGAAGCTTCCCCAGTCTTTCGGCAGTAAGGCCAATTTCAAAACAGCCTGGAACCCAGATGACATCAATGTCTTCTTCATTTACTGAATACTTGCTGAAGGTCTCCAAAGCTCCCTCCAAGAGCGGCTTCGTTACAATCTCATTGAAACGGGCAACAACCACGGCAAATCGAAGGCCTTGAGTTTTGGTAACTGATCCCACCAAATGGCGGACGGCCTCCGTTTGGACAAAGGAGGAGCGCTGCTTTCCATCCGTTGAAAATCCTTGCAGTTGCGGTTTGAGGGAGGAGGAAAAGGAAACTGAGGCAGAGTTGCGGGGCAAAATAGAAGGAAAGTCCCCACGCCCACCTGTGGCCTTGGGAACGGAAATGACACAATTGAGCACTGTTGAAGCCATTATCCTGCAACTCAGCAAGCCCTAGAGCAAGAGAATAATAAAAACCCTTTAAGAAAATTCAAACTTGGTCGAAGAACCAGCATTTATTGAAGAAGCTATAGTGTTGATTACAAAAAGTACTTGGATAGTAAAAAAGGGGGAAAAACTAATTGAATAAAACTCTATAGCAAGAGAGTAATAAAACCCTTTCAGACAATTGGAGCAATACATTTGGCATATCCAACTCTAAGCATGGACTCTCATCTTATGGGTAAATACATACATTGCCATTTGCCAGTTGCCACAATATTTTCAGAATATAAAGGCTTGTTGGTAGCCACATTAACAGATAATTTCTTCATATAAACACACCCAAAAGCTAAAATTTCTAATTTGAATAGTTCACATTAATCCCATTACCAGGAACAAACTTACAAAATTTAGGCTTTTCCATAAATTATCAATAGTGAGAGGACTGATGCGTAACACAGTTACCTGATACGGTGACCCTCTTCGAAATCAATCGGGGTTCGTTTTCGCACTAAATCGGCCGGGAATGCGATCTCGGAAGCAGAAAGTGGCGACCCAAAATCAAAAAAAGAAACTTGACCCCAAAAAATGGCAATTTTAGGGGTACTGAGCTTGGGAGCTATGCAGATTTTGGGTACTTGTTAGGATTTCTCGAGTCTAGTAAGGTGTTTGAAACAAAATTGCCGCCAGAGAAGAAGCGTTGACCGCTGAGATTGGAAGGATGGTGGTGGGTCGAGACAGCAGACCAGGAAGGAGGCGTTGGCTATATATATATTTGAAATGGGAGAATCTCAGAGACTCAGACATGAAAAGAAGGCGTGCAAAGGGCCACTTTAACCGAAAGTATTCCAACCCTATAATCGTAAAGCTAATTGGCCCAATAATAAACAAATGGAGCTTAAAACGGGCTAAGATTCCTAAGCTTGTTGGGCCAACGAGATTTATTTATAATATAGTTTGAAGGCCCATGTTCAAATGCGATTAAATTTAATTAAGAGTTTTGCTACATGACCATAAAAATTGATCCGAAATTTGATCCTTCATAACGTGTTGTTACACGATTGATCCTTCATAATGTATTGTTACACGATTGATCCAGCAAATTGGTCATACCAATATTTAAGTGGAGTTTTGCTACAAAACATGGGATGATCACACGTGACACGTTATTTGGGACAAAATTCTGATCAATTTTTCTGGTTGTTTAGAATTTTCCTTTAATTATATATATTTAATATTTTTTATAAAAAAAAAAAAAAAATTATCTGATTTCAATTTTTTTAAAAGGCATTCCACATTTCCACTTAATTGAACTACGCTACAACTTGAGACCTTGTTGAAGAAAACAAATTAAGCCAACTGATTTGTGATGATACTATGCATTTTGTACAATCCAACCTCAATGTAACTTTCAAGTTTCAACTATACGGGGAAGAATATGTCTATACATGCTAAGTAAATATAAATATGAAAATTTAATCAAGATATCTTAAAGAAACTTTTTAAAAAATGAATAAATTAAAATGGAAGTATCAACAAAAAGAAAGTATTTTCTCTTTTGGAAAGAAAAACGAAGGTCCACTTTCAATTAGAAGTGAACCAAGTTGGAATACTGAGGATAAGGTTCAATGACCATCTCTTGTGGTCCCGTCCATTATTAATAGTTTTCACTATTGTTATTATTCTTAAAAACCGGTAATTATATCAAGTCCCCTGAAATTCGAAATCACCTAAACAAGAAATCTTCTTAACCTGTATTTTTTTCATACACAAGCCTTTGACGGACATAAAATTCTGGGTTTGGTGGGTGAATCTGCTATAGAAGCAGCTGCATACATAAAGTCTCAAACCTGAAATCTACTTAAGTTACCACTAATTGCTTAGCATTCGATTCAACCTCGTGTTGGTGAGGGTCCGAGGGACATAAAACTCTCACGATATGTTATTCTTGTCAAAATATATCTAAGTCGTAACCAATGTGTATTTATTAAAACCTCAAACGCTAAAACTTTTTTCTTAAATTGTGATGATTTGCACTAGTGGGAGCTATAATAAGGTAGTACTCCAATTAAGCATGGATCCTCCAAAATTGACTTTAGAAATGGCGTAAGGGCTACATCCGTTGGACTTTAGACTATTCTAAGACACTTCAAAATCCAGATAATTCTTTGACATATCAGCATTGCTTCTTCTCAACTGGTGGGCTATTTATATTTATCACCATGAATATCGAAAAGCATCTTCTTCAACCAAAGAAGAAAGGAATACGCGTCTTCTTGACCCAACTTCCCCTTTTTGTGTGTTCTATAAACTTCAACCAACTCAGAAACTCAAACCAATTAGAAAACAAACAGTGCCTTCTAAACTTTGTTTCTTTTCCATCAATCATTATTCATTAATCGAAAAGAAAGATTCGAGAATGAAAAATTTGTCAGCTCTGTTTTGCTTGTTCATGTTTCTATTCCTCCATGTAACAGAAGCAAGAAACAATCCATGTTCATCTTCATGCGGAGACATCCCAATCATCAGCTACCCATTTCGCCTAAAGGAAGATCCTGCAAATTGCGGACACCCAGATTTCGAACTATCTTGCCAGAACAACACCACAATCCTGAACTTCCATGGCGGATTATACTACGTCAAGAAAATTTCATACGAAGAACACATAATGCGAGTTGTCGATGTTAATTTCGCCAATGGAAGTTGCGGTCTTCCAAACAGAGCTTTATCAATGGATCAAGTGATAGACGATCGTCGATACCCAGGGCTCGTTGACTTTAGGTCCCTTTACACTTTGAATTATGTTCGTTGTTCAAGCAATTTCAGCAATCTGGGAAATAGCAGAGTCCCCTGTTTGAGTGGAAATTCGTCTAATAATGTTTACGTGAATTTAACTCAGTGGGGGCGTTTGAGATCTTTTGAGATTCCAAGAACATGCCAAGTCATTTCAACTCTCCCTGCAACTTTCGAAAATCTGGATCAAGTACAGAACCCTTCTTATGAAACGATTTTGAAGATGCAGGAATCTGGGTTCGATATGGTCTGGTCGGTTGAATGTGCAGATTGCACTTCAAATGATCATCAGTGCGTCTGGAAATTCAATTCAACTACCATGTTTGAATGTAAAAAGATATATGGTTAGTTTCCTCTGCCTTGTTTAATTTCTCAGCAAATACATGAGATTTCTTGAGAAATTTTTTTTTTTAATTTATTGTGATTTTTTTATGCAGATGAAGCAGCAGAAATTCCATGGATATACGCTGCTTTTATCAGTATGTTTGTGGGAGGTATATATATATTTTTCATTTCTTCATTTAAATTTTTATTTGTTTATTTAGCTTAATTCTTTGTTTCCTTCAAGTATTAATTAATTAAAAATCTGTCTAACATTTTTTTTATTTTGTTCTTTTGCAGCGTTTATTGGTTTCTTCAGAGTCATACTCCTTCCATTGATTGTATTTGGTTTCCTTCTCCACAAATGCCTGTCTAAAAGAAATTAAGAAGATTCATAATTGGGATTATGGTTTGATAATCAACCATATCAACAGTACTTATATGCTGAAATTTGCAGATTCTTTTATTAGTCTGAGCTAGTTTTGTGTTTGTAAACTAATTAAGCTCAAATTTTCTAATTCTTTATGTATATATATGTTTTCTGTAAGTTTTTCAAATTCAATATTAGTAGCTTCAAGTTTGCAAGAGACTGTTAAGAATTTTGTCACCTTACTGTGATTCACTTGACACTACATATATTATAGTATCTAATTAGATCAACTTCTTCCAATTATATTAGCCAAAGTTTAATTATGAGCTGACCAAGTCTCCTTGACCAAGGAACAATTCATTAAAAACAATATAACTAATCAATTGGCTCATCAGCAGTCTAATTTTCTTGGTCAAAAGAATTGAAACAATGGGATTCTATAAATTCTCTTTTTGGTACTTGAGGTTGTTGATTGAACCCTAACCACTGGAACTAATAGTCTAGTATTATATTACTAGGTCAGATGTCCAATGTCGATTCTATCAGTTTTCAAAAAATATGGAATGAAATTCAAAATCAATCTATCCCGGAAATAATCAGGGATGTCAACGGGTCGGGTACTCGTAAATTTTGAGGTACTCAAACCCGAACCTGATTAAAATTTATTATGTAATACCTGAACCCTACCCGACCCCGATAATAAATATCCGTTAAAAACCCGAACCCGATATAAAAATTTATTTTCTTGCATATTTTTAATAAAAATCATATTAAAATTTTAATTTAAGTCAAAATATATATTAAAGATAAATAATTATACTTTAAAATAATTTAACAATTTTAATTATTATTTTTTATATCAAACTCAATTTAAAAAGAAAACAAATATATTAATTTAACAAAAATATTAAAAATTCATTATTTATCAAGCGGGTTCGGGTAACGGATACCCTAAGATTACTACCCGAACCCGTGACGGGTAGCAATAGTGCTATCCGAATCCGATTATAGGGTACCCAAACCCTATTAAATCGGGTCGGATAGTGCGGTACCCGTTTACAGGGTACCCATTGACATCCCTAGAAATAATGCTAAATAAATTGCTAATGGTCTATCCACAATAGGAGTGGATTCAGCATCAGCCTTTGAATTGATTGGATCAATTTCATTGTCAGCTTCTTAATTAGTCTTCCTTTCAATTAATGGAGGAAATGATTATAGCATGAAAAAAGAATCCACTACCCTCAGAACTGTTTCAGTTCTTTTAATAACTTTAACAAATGCCCAGGCTCTCAAGCAATTGTTAGCCACTTCTCAGAATGAAAACACAATCTGCTCTGTTTTCTCTCCTAATCTTTCTATTCATCCATGTAACTCAAGCAAGAAAAAATCCAAAAATATGTTCATCTTCATGTGGAGATATAGCCAATATAAGCTACCCTTTCCGCTTAAAAGAAGATCCATCTAATTGCGGCGATCCTGATTATGAACTATCTTGCCACAACAACACCACCACCATCCTTAATTTCCATGGAGGATTATACAAAGTGAAGAAAATTTCATACAACAAACACACAATCCGAGTTGTTGATGTTAACTTAGCCAATGGAAGCTGCAGTCTTCCTTACAAAGCTTTGTCAATGGAGGATGTGCTGTTTGATACTCGATATCGAGGACTAGTTGATTATTATTCTTACTCGTATTATTCTCACTTGTATTATAATCTATATTTTGTTCGGTGTTCTAACAATATCAGCAATCCGGCTAATCTGACAGCTGTGCCTTGTCTGAGTTTCCGGTGTTCTAACAATATCAGCAATCCGGCTAATCTGACAGCTGTGCCTTGTCTGAGTGGAAACTCATCCCATGTTTATGTCAATATAACTTGGCCTTATCAGATTTTAACCTCGTCCGATTTTCCAAATTCATGCAAGATCATTTCATCTGTCCCTGCAACCTATGAAAATATGAATCCTTCTTATGAAAATATGAATCCTTCTTATGAAACAATCTTGAAGATGCAGGAATCTGGGTTTGACATGACATGGTCAGTTGAATGCAGAGATTGTGCAGCAAAGGGTCTTGGCTGCACCTATAAATCTGAGGATACACCTTTAATTTACCAATGTGAAGAGGAATATGGTTCGTAATTCGTATCCCTCTCTCATTTTTCTCAAATTTGAATCCTATTGTTTATGCTTTTTTCTTTATTTGCAGATGATGGAATGCGAGAGACATACAGAGTTCTTGCTACAATCTTTCTGCTAGGTATATGTATATTTTCCATCATTTGTTTGATCATTTCCTTCAAGAAAGCATAATGTCAACATGTTTTTGCTTCTTTTTGTGTAGCAATAATTGGTTTTTTCAGATTCATCCTCCTTCCATTGGTTATATTTGGTTTCATTCTCCACAAATACTGCTCTATTAGAAAGAAGAACGATGCCATGGAAACCTCTGCAGAAGTTAATCTGCCCTTGACTCCAGAACCAGAAGAGATGCTAACACCAGTCTCATTGGAGAGAAGCTCATAGTATTTCTAACAAAAAGTTGCTAATAATGTACTTGGCTAAATTATATATTCTATAAAAAAAAAAAAGAAAGAAAATCTTTTGAAAAATTGTTAATTGATTTGCTTTTAATCTTAATCTATAATAATGCAAAAAAGGGGAAAAATCATTTTTGGCAATAAGACGGTATCATAAGTTCGTAAGCTTTGAACGAGACATGCATTCTCAAGAAATAAACACCCTGTCGCCGGCCTTAGAAAAGGAAATAAATCAGTAACAATGACAATATTACCCAAAAAAAACTTTGAAATAAGCTTAAAACAGGGTCAAACAACCAAAAATGAGATTAGAAGTTAGAATTTCCAGCGCGAATGTAGAATGTTAGAATCAAATTACAAATGGAAATTTTATGGGTCAAACATCCAACTTGCGCTCATCTATCAACCAGAAACAACTAGAAAAAGAAATCTTTCGTTCATAATGCCCTAACCATCTATATGCTAATGGATCTTGAATAAACAACACAACACAATCTGTCTTCAGAAAAGCATTTTCAACACAAATCCTAGAGAACGAATGCCCCATATGTTGTATATATAATGTCGAGACTCATCTCTTGCCAGTTTTAACTTTTAAGTTACCGAAAAAGCATATACAACATGCCTAATAGAATCAAATGTCCCAACATTTTCACACCAATGCCTAAAACTAACATGTTTTTGCATATCCTAGCTAATGAAGCTTTCATCATAGCATAATAAATTATAAGTGCCATGATCTTATTGCTTGATTTATCAACTGCTATGGATGAGTGACCACTGTCCAGAAATACTTGCAATGCATTGTCTTTCTATATGCTCTATTTCACATCAATGAAGGAGGCATTGTCTTTTTCATGAACACACTTATACAGAAAACAGTGGGTAAGTCAGCTAGAAATCAGCCAAGAATCTCATTCTCCTAAACATCCTGGCAAACAGATGAAAACCTCTGTAATCTAATCTAGCGAACCAAATCTAGCAAACCACATCAGCAAGTAGGAAGAAAATAGAGAGGATATACTTACAAAATGTCGCAGTCATTACCTCATAAACATAACAAAAGCCCTCAAAAACTTCATTCCCTTCACAATCACTGTTTAATAATCATTCATAAGATTATGCTTAAAATGGAATTAATAAAATGTCATTGATGTCAGTTAAAAGACAGCCAAGAAAAGCAGCATTCAACTGCCAGTCTTTAAATAACATTTGCCGAGTGGATGAAAGGAAATTATCCCAAAGGATCCAACAAATTAAAACTCATCCACAACTTAAAGTTGGTGACCTGAATAAACTGATGTTCTTAAAGCACAAGCATAAATGGAAAAACTAAGAAGTTCCAAAGAACCAAGATGTTCGAATTTTTAAAACATTATCATGACAGTGAAAATTCATGAACCACAAGGCATCAAAGATCTCCGCAAAAGGCCACAGGAATATATACAGGTGAAGCAGACCATAAGCGACGGAGTCCCACTATTGTTACCGCCAATTAATTCTACTACCTGATAGTGACGAACTTGTTGGTACCATGTCTAGCCCAATGAGTCCTCAAATCAATTGGATTACTGAAGTTATAATTTTCAGCTGCTAGTTTCTCCAGGACCTTCTTAAAGGCTCCCTGACTCATTTTTCGCCCAGCTATCCTCGCACCACGCCTTTTGGTGCTCATTGGCAAAGGATACATGGAAACATTAGTGGTGCAACAGGCAGATTGCCAACCACCACAGCCCCATCGATAACATTGCTGAGGGGTTCCAGTGCAAGAGCAAACTGGAATTGGAATGCCTGAAATATCCATGTCATAGCCATTTATTTTAATATCCATACTCTTCTTTGCTGGCTTCACACGTTGAACGGTGGAATTGGTATTATCCTTTGGCTTCCTAGGCTTTTTGGGCTTTGGTGTCTTTGGAGTAGCCCCACCCTGCCTTTTCTTCAATTGAACACCTTCTTTATTAGCCGGTGGCTCTTCAACTCTACCAACCATCCTCTCATCTCTTGTTGAAGGATCAGGTGGTGGCTGCAAAATTGGCAATGAATGAGCTGCAGAAGTCTCCGGAAGCATGCCATAATTAGGAACAGTGGGCGGTAACATGCTGAAAAACTTGTCTCGGCTAATCCAACCATCCCTATAATTCATAGGGATCGTTGCCTCCGAAACAACACAATCTCTTGGGTGAAAGCCAGCATTGGGATTAATCATAAGATTAGGATCACGCCCCGGAATAAAAGGCTTAGTATCCCGCTCAGCCATGCTAGTCATTAGTTGCAGACCAAGATGTCCTTTAAAGGACGGCGGCGTTGGCTCATAGAAACCCCAATTACGAAATGTAGGATCATCATCCATGAGGCTACATAGAATCAACAAAAACAACAGAATGATTCAACTTTTGCCATAATTTTAAGTATCCTATCAATGCCATTCAATTAATTCAATTAATGCATGTCATTTCCATTGTATTACAATGACCATGAACACGGAAACAAAATTAAAAACAGGCATGTCCCAAACAAAAACTAAGGCTACAATGAAGAAATTTAACGCATTTGAATGAAGCATCAGCAAAGCCAGATCCAGTTATATACAAAGCGATAAAAGATCAGAAGACAAATACAACATTCAATCTGTTTGGTTACCCAGACCAAAAAATAAAAAAGAAGCAACAAAACATGTTACATTTCCTAGATTTCATTTGAAAAATATGTTACATTTCTAACTATAAACGAAACAACCCACCTCAAATTAGCTAAATTTCAATCGGCAGCCTTTACATTTCCGCAGATCCAAGTGGGAAACCAAGATCTCAATCCACAGTACATAAAAACCATAACAGAAGTGGAAAAATCTAAGATTCCAAAGCAACATAAATGGAAATCTAAAGATACCCAAAGGAAAAACGGAAACTTTCAGATTCAAACCAATCTCTGATTCCTCACATTTCCCCAACACCCAAACCTTGCATGCATCAAAACCCATATTCAGATCTACTAAATACAGCTAAAAAAACACCCACAAAACAAGAAAAAAGTTGGGGTTGCCGCTTGTGAGGTTTCAAATTGGAAACTTTATAAAATCCTAGATCTCCTTCCAAATTCACCTCCAAAGCTCAAACAAAAACAAAATAAATAAATAAAATGAAAAATATATACGTTTAAAGGCACAATAGTACAACAAAGGAGTAAGGACCCATATATTCAAAAAAAATTAAGAAAGAGATAGCAAAGAGAGAGAAGAAAAAAAATGAAAAGAGAAAGAAGTGAGAGGAGAGAGAAAACTTACTTGGGGGTGTAAACGGCTCTTTAGGGTTTTGCCCTTTCTGGAGAGAGAAAGAAAGAGAAAGAGAAAGAGAGAGGAGAGAGAAACCTGAGAGAAAGAAAAGAGAGAGGAGAGAGAAAGAGGAAAAAAAAAACCTATGAAAGAGAAAGAGATGAGAGAAGAGAGAGGAGAGAGAAAAGGAAGGCCAAAAAATATGAAAGAGAGAGAAATGAGAAAGACCTAAAAATGTGCTTCCATCAAAGGAGAGTTTATATATATGGCACTTCCACTTTTAAAAAAATAATTAATTATTTATTTATTACCAAAATTTTAAATTTAAACCACATTTTTTAAAATTCTAAAATCCATGCAAATTACTAAAATGCTAATGTAATGTTTGTTGAGTGATGTAGGGCATATATCAAATGCCATGTGAACCAAAAGATTAATTCTTATTCTTATCCTCTTTTTCTTTTCATTTTTTCCCTTTACATACTTACTTTATTTATTCTATTCTTTTTTTTTCTAAAAAAAAGAGTACAAATTTATAACAATATATATCTATAGTATGATGTCTTAAGTCTTAACTTCTTTAGTTCCTTTTGGCCCAGAAAGATAATTTCTTAGATCTTCTTCTCTCTCTTTTATCTTATTTATTTATTTATTTATTTTTATTCTTTTATATTTATGACATTAGTTAGTGTCATCTATATCTATCCATGGCTTTTTGTTTTTCATCCTTACATTACATATGAGGACAAATTTGGGATTTTATTTTTAAGTCAATGAGACATCTCTTTTCATTATCTTCTTTTCCCTTTCCCTTCTTTTTCTTTTGTCAAATGCAACTTTTGATCAACTTATATTTGTTTAATTTTTTTTAAGAAAATATAATTTTCATTTTTAAAAATGAAATTACAATGATCATAACATAAATTACAATAGATTGAACATGAATTTCCACATCGTCTTGATCTGGATCTAACATTATGATCCGAATCCTCTTAATGAGTCGGAGTTTCGAATCTTCCTCATGAGTTTCTAGCACGCGCGACATCTTTTTTTTTTCGTTTTTGTTCCAACAGAAAGCTTTCATCAACGTCAGAAAGGTGAGTGATCCGAAACCAAACTTATATTTGCTTAATTGAAAACTTATATTTGCTTAATTGAAGATGTGATCAACTTATGTTTGCTTTAATTGAAAGATGTGGATTAATAGAAACCAAACTAGATTATGAAAGGGGTCTTCGCCTATATCTAATTTCAATTCTTAAAAAAAATATAATATTTTTTATTTTAATGATTAAGAAAACAAATCTCAAATATTTAGTTGTAAGAAGAAGATAAAAAGAGCCTAAAAATTGTAATGAGGCTTCTACACAAGGTAAAATTATTTACTAGTATATAGTTTATTTCTAAATTTGAAGTAATTATTTTTTAGGGAAATTTAAGATAAATATTCAATTCAATCATTTTTTTTTTGTTAAAAACAAGTCCAATTCAATCATTTAAATACTCTATAAGTCTATAAATTGCATGAGAGGAACCAAAGAAAAAGGCATAACATCGTCAAATGCTGCTATATTCAATTTTTCTTTTATTTACTCCATTTTTGTAAAAGATTTTTAGTTAAATTCGTAATCAAAATAGAAAATAGAATCTTGTACTTTTTTTATACTTCTACATATTAGATTTGCTTATGGTCAAACACTTATTTGGTAACTCATAAAAATGGTAACTCGCTGCATTAAATAAAGTCAAAGAAAGGAAATAAAATTATTATACCTAACTAATTACCAAAAAAAAGTCCATATAATATAGTAATATAATAATTAAATTGTCATTAAATTACAAAATCTACCATATATCATTGAAATTTTTCTCAGGATAGCAACCCCGAAAATTTTTATTTTTATCCCAAATTAATCTCCATTGTTTTGGTACTTACCCCAAAATAATCTTTAATCATTTTACCAAGATTTCAATTGTAAATACATTCTTCTCCTTATTTTTTCTTAAGGAACATTCTTCTCCTTATAGTTATTTGTCTCTCTCGTTATAACTTTTTCTGAATTATGGGTCTTTGGTTGAACCAGGTAGAGCTAAAGCCCAACTATTTGCTCATGGGTTAAGTTAAAGTAAAGAGATTTTAATTATAACATTGGGTTGGCCCATTTTTCTGGATTTGCCTCGTACACTTTAAATTTGGGTCTGACCATAATTATGTGTTTCTTTTTTGTACCCATTTACTTGGGCCTGATCCTTAATCTATTGGGTTTTGACCCTTTTATGAAGAGACTTCTATGACATGAGAAAGTTGTCAATAGATCAAGGGTTTTGACCCTTTTATGAAGAGACTTTTAGTTTTAGTTCAAGGTGAAGTGATGAAATCTCTTGTTGCTCATGACCTCCAAGTTCGATGGATGCCGCTGAAGATTGGGTTGTGAAATTGAATACAGATGGCGCTGCAAAGGGGAATCTAGGAGTAGCCGGTGCTGGAGGAGTAATAAGGTCGGTTGTTGGGACTTGGCTAATGGGTTTCAAAATGCACTTAGGTGTTTGCTCCAATGTTGAAGCTGAGCTGCAAGCGATTCGGAAGGGTTTGCTAGTCGCGTGGAATTGTGGTTATAGGGATATTATATGTGAGACTGATGCGCTAATTGTTATTGATTTAATTCATAATGGAGATGCCAAGTTTCATCCTCTCGGCTGCCTGCTTATTGATATTAGACAATTATTGTACTTAGAGTGGAGATGCAAGCTACAACACACTTACCGTGAAGGGAATTTTTGTGCAGATTGGTTGAATGCTGCGTGTAAGCTGAATGATGATTTTGAACTGATGTCTGAACCAATGAGGAGTATTCTTGATGCTGACGCTAGGGGGTCTTCTATTTTCGTGGCTATTGTTATAAGTAGTTGTTAATTCTTGCTTGTTTTCAAAAAAAAAAACAATAACATACTATGTGCTTTATATGTGTCTATATACATTCTGAATTGAATGAATTGAGAGTTGAATTATTTCAAACATAAGTAATTAACAATATAGAGTGAAAAACTACCATAAAATGAAGGAGTTTGGTAAGGAAAGAAAATATAATATGAGCAAAAGTATTGGTCGAAATGGCAATGGTCTCTCAGTCTCAACATCTCGGTCTCAACAAAAGTGAGAATACAAGTTTAATTCTCCGAAAAGCACACTTGTTTATAGGGTTTTACCTTTCATCACTTTATCCGTCAACAAAGAATTAACCTAGGATAAGGTGGATCATGGTGAACTTTACATCAACCTATTTAAAGCTTGCAGAATTTACACATATGGACCGCAAAAGCACTTGAACTATGAAGCTGGACCATGCATCAGTTTTCAATACAATTTTAATGGGAATTAGGCCCACAATTGATCAAATATGGGCATTCAATACAAATCTTTTGGCCCTTCCTTAACCCAAGTTAAAATTGTTCTCTGACTGTTACATGGAAGCTCTGCCTCTGATATATATAGTATAGGAGTATTTAATATTTGTCTTTTGTGTGTGTCATTTTGTATAGGAAGTTTCTTCCTTAAGAAAATATCATTTGTCCCAATCTTCTAAGAGCTATCCCTCGATTTATCTTTGAATAGTTATTTAGACATCAACATTACACCCTCGTTAATTTGAAATTGAGTCGTGTTGAAGTTTCAATTCTCTTGAACACCATTCTCTATGTAAAAGTCTCGAAACGAACAATTTATTTAAGTCATGTCGAAGCTTAAATTCTCTTGAATATCATTTTCTCTATATATAAAACTCGAAACGGACAACTTATTTAAAGGGCATTGGACTTTTGATTTAAATTTTATTGACCTTGAAAATTTGCATTTATAGCATCAGGCTGATTCATCCAATGCTATCATCTTACAAGAAGTGAGTTTATGTAACAGTAAGTGAGGAAAAAATGAGGCAAATAGATACATACATCACTTTTCACATACAATTTTGAAAAAACTAGGAAACAAAGAGTCCTCTAAACTTCAAAGTACGGAAAATGTGATTAATGCATGTTGACAATCTCTGGTGATGAAAGGAAAAATTCGTGCAAGATCATGATATTGGTGGCCTTATTCATGAATAACTACAGTAATGAAAAAAGAAGGTAGAATTTCTGTATATTGGCTTTCATTTTGATCATGAAATTTTGAAAACTACTACTATTTCTTTTCATCAATGAGAAGAAAAACTAAACAAACAAAATGCCTAGTGTCGCCACAAGAAGCTGCTTAAGACTCCCAAACGAGAAAAGGAATTTTCTTTGAAACTCAGCTTGATTAAGACATAAACCCTCATTATACTATAAGTTGAAACTAGTATAAATAGGAATTCTGTTTCGTTATCAAGAAAGTTGAAACATGACAACTTAACAACTCGATCAAGTCCAAGTTTTGCATTAATAACTTGAAACTCCCAATAGGGTTTTAATTAATTTGGGAGGATCTGAAAATTGAGGTAGAAATTTCCCAAGTTTCTTCCAAGTTCAGTTTCACGTTTTTACTTGTTCTAGAGTTGGCATTGCATGCCTGGGAAATGTTTCAACAATACTTGGAACTAAAGCTATCTTAATTTTTATCCTTTTCTTGAAACTTTTGATCCTTTGATAGTTCTTCACCACCAAAACAAATGAATCTTTTTCACATCAAGTACTTAAAACTGCATAAATTGGACTCGGGATAGGATGTCGGATACGGGTATTTCATACTCGTATGATTTTTTTCTTGACAATGCAAGTGGTTTAGTTATTCTCAGCTCAAATGGTCTGAATTTAAAGACTGTTTGATTTGAACCTTGTTAATTAATTATCATACACTTCAAATGATTTCATATAATACCTAATCAATATATGAGAATTGAGTCTGAATTCATATTGTTAAAATATCTACTCAAAATTAACAGTTTCAGAAAAAATTTCCCCTGTTTTAATGTCTAATCAATATCTATAACAAAATCATACACTTATCTAATGCTAATCTTTTATCTTGGGTTTATCTTAATTGGACTGATATGAAAGAAAAGATTTCTGCAGTAAACTTTCTAATCTGGTTCCTCTCCTTACCTATAGCCCTAATTGATGCCTTTAACCATGTTAATTAATTATTAATTAATCTTGTGAATTCTGCCAACACTTTTCTTCCATGAAAAGATAAAAGAAATCCCATTAAGCCAAAATCTAATTCAAGTAATTTTTTTTTTTTTTTTGCTGGTCATGCTGAGATGCTGGTGATGTCAGGGAGGAATTCCATCATTTCCATGGCATGGCACACCCTTTAAAGGAATTTATTTAATTTAACCAATCTAATTTTGCATTTTATTAATTATTCTATTTTTTTTGTTATATCACCAATCAAATGAAATGGACTAACACATTTGACTTGTTGCTCCTCAATTATTAATGGGTAAAGTCATTTTCATTAATAATTCACTTCAGCCATACACAAATTAAGACCTCTCATCAACAAGCAAAACCCATTTTACCATAATCATATATACTTTTTTTCCTTTTCTTCCTTTCAGTTTTCTTAACAAACAAACAAGAAAAACAAAACAAAACCCAGAATTTTTCTGTTTCTGGAATTCCTGACACTTGGCAAAAAACACAATCTTCTTGAGTTATAACTTATAAGCTTCCAGCTTTCAATTTTCTTAACAAATTACAAATGGCAGAATCAGCTGCAGAATTACAAGTTCCTAAGGCTATAATAATACATTTAATCTGAAATACAGTTCAACAAGATTTCTCTTCTGCATTTTCTTAATAAGATCATGAATTCATTCATCAGATAGAACTATATATTCTGCAAAAACTTTTAATTTAATTTTCATTTACCTTGATATTGCCTTTCATATGACTGCAGATTCATGAAAAAATGAATCACAGTGGGGTCAAATCCATGGACTTCTCGAGACATAAATTGACCTAACGACCACCATACTGGCCACCCTTCTTAAGATTTTGTCTTGAGATTTTTAATTTTGTTTGGTTATATCATTCATCTCAGCATACATTTCCCAGGGTAAAGACAAGTGCATAAAGACAAGCAAACCGAAAATTGGAAAATTAAATTATAAAAAAAAAAAAAAAACTGGCTAGCCATAATAATAAATGAAAATGTATAACATTTATATATGAATATACATTTATCTAGAAGAAAATAACTACTCTAGCATATAATTCTGGATATGTATCATTATTATTTTTGCCATATTGAAGCATATATCATACATCAGCATATGTACATATGTGGTAGTCCAGGCAATACAGAATTTAATTCCCATCCAAATCAAATTTTTTAAAACCCAAAAATTTAATTTGCTGTACTTTTAGGAGGAAAGAAAATAAAAGAAAAATGCCAAACAAGCCTTAAGCTGTCGGCAAAAATCCTTTGGACTTGGAATTAGATTCTGGTAAAGATTGGATTAGGTACTTGGCAAATTGCTATTTAGTAATTTGGGTCTGGCACATACAGGCCATAATTGGTTGGGCTTCTTTTTCTACTATTCATCATAGCCCTAAATCATTTCCTACTCTTTCCACACTGTCCTATAGTAAATCTCTCTAATTTTCTTGGCTTCTTAGCTTTTTATCCCATGAACTATAATGTAAAGGACATTTTTACCCCTTAAACTTCAAATCTTGACAATTTGTCCCATATATTTTCAAATTCATGACGATTTGTCCTCTGGACTTTCTAAATTTAGGATAATTTGACCCTGATGTAAAGGGTAAATAGTTTTAAATTTTGAAAGTTCACGAGTCAAATTATCTCGATTATAGTTTAAGGGGCAAAATTTCGTTAACCCTATAATTTAGGGGACAAAAAGGTTAATAAACCATTTTTTTCTTTATTTGGGTGAAGTTGCCGACTTGATTATTAAAAAAATTTAAGAACTATGATTGCTGGAAAAGGCAATTTGGTGAAATGGGTGGGTGAATTTGTGTAAAATTTGTTTTGGATTGAAATTCAAACACCCAATGTTGTCAAAATATGTCATCATTGTTCATAATGGTACTTAGTCCTAAGACCTGCAAAACATAACTTTCTTTAGATCTAGTTTATTGTAAGATAATAAAGACATAATTTTACCATTGTAACTTTTATCAAACACTTCTTCAAACAAACGACGTTTTGTACATAATACTTAAATTCAAAGTAATCATAGTCGTTCGTTGGCAGATGATCTGTCTGGATGAGTTAAAATTCAATGAATTCATAAATTTTCACATAAATTAACGGTTTATACTGACAAAACAATCGAATCAAAGAAAATCCTTCATATATGAAATGACTTGGAGTAAAGAATTGTTAGGCAAGGAATTGAATGAAAATGTAGGTCCTTTTCGGAAGGGGGGAGTAAGCAATGCAAAGGTAGCCACAAGAGTTAGGAAAGTCACAAGGGGATGAACTTTTTTTGGCTCATTGGGACGAAAACAGCAGAGGAGAGGGGCTTTGCTGCCGTATTGTCTGCAATGACGGAAGGAGCATGTGTCTGAATTTGTAAAAGCCATTCAATTTTAAAACGTACGGGACTTTTACATTTTCTTGTAGTAGAAAACAGTAGAATCACTCAAAATTTCTTGGTGGATTTCATGTGGACCAACATTTCTGTCCTATATTTCTTTTTAAATACCTTATATGCTTACAAAAAAAATGTTAGTACTATTACAACAAGAGTTTGATCAGAAGCCATGGAAGAAAACTAGAAAAGGGTCTCACTCAAGGCCAAGAAATATAGGGTAAATTGAAGTTTTTTTTTTGGGGTTTTAAATAGGGTAATAAGATTGGCTCAATGGGTAAAAGAGAGCAACCTGAAAATGGGTATGTTTTAATTGTTCTGAGGAAAGTGAAGTAATGAAAAAGTAGTGAATTTGGGTAAAATGCTATGGCTATACTGTTAAATTAGGCCCTGGATATTGGTATATTTGTCTCTGAGATGGGCCAAACTTTTGTGACAAGGGTACTTTATTGACTTTCTAAGGGGGAAAAGAAGGGAAGAAAACTGAGTTATAATAAGTTTCCCCCAAGGCCACACACACCCTTAACAATTTTGTCTTACTTTAATTTTACTTTATCATGCTTTTAGTTTTTCCCCATCTACTTTCTTCAACTTTTTTATCCTTTTGGGTAACTTTTTTTTGCCTATGAATTCTTATAATTACCCAAGCCAAGGCACGTTTGCTTTTCAGACTCTTCCTGACAGTACCAACCAAACAACTTGTCAGCTTCAATATCACCCAATTTTCTTTCTTTTTTTCTTTTCTTTTTCTAACTTTCAATCTTTTTTTTTGCTTTCCTTTCTCTCTCAAGTCTCAACACACAAACACAAAAAATCCCAAGAAAACAAAAATGAAAGTTCCATGAAAGGAGAGTTGAAAGGAAAAGGAAGCAAACAAACAAACAAAAATAATCTTCTTCCCTATATATGCCTTAAAAGTGGGCTTAAAGAAGAGATATGGGGGAGATGATAACGTAACATGCCCATGGGGATCCTGGATTCTAACTTTATGATGATGAATAAATTTACTAAATCTTTTAATTTTAATTTTTGGGTGTTTGATTTTTTTTTTTTTTGGTTTTTTGGTTTTGGGTTTCAGTGTCTTTCTTACAAGTAGATGCCAATTCTTTGGATACCAACAAAACTAAACCAGACAAAAGGCCCTCAGGTTTCAGTGCAATAACAAGGGGCCATTACCTGCTCATCCTCATCATGAAATTATTGAAGAAATGGCCTTTGTATATCTGTTTTGGATTATGTATTGCATTGAATACTCTCTTGTTTGGTACCTTGCATTTCAAGGGAAAATCAAAGAAAATAATCAAAATTATATATGGATATTTGTGTGTCAATCTTATGTCTAATCTACTATATAATAAAACTATAATTAAGTGCATGTCGGTACGAGTAATTTTGTGTATGCGCAGACAAACATTACATTATTAATTAATGTTCATAATTTCTAGACTTAGTATATACAAATATCTATGTATATCATCATGATTACCTAAATACATGTGTGTACCCAAAAAAAAAACTAAATACATGTGTAATTAAGCAACTTGAATTCGACCTTTTTTTTTTAAAAAAAAGATTTAGGCTATGAATTATATCCCACAACATCCATTATGGTTTCGACCACTAAAATTATGTTAACTTAAGATTACTTTTGAACAAATTTAACCACAATTTTATTTCAGGTTGAAATATCGCATTTTAAATGTCATCAATATGTTTAGATTGTAAATACTTCATCCGTTCCTAAATAATTGTCTTTTTTTTATGAATCTGGTCGCAAATACAATTACGAATGGTGACATATAATTCATGTGCTAGCTAGGAAGTATCCTTTTTTTAATCATGCAATACTTGAGGCTTGATTTCTGAAAATTAATTGTGGTGAAAAAATTTAAATATTGGTTATGGTACTTTAAATGGGAAATAAAGGGGCTCATTCATTCATATATATAGAAAGTTAAAGTAGAAGCTACTTTGAAAGCAAGTAAAATGGACTTTTTTAGTGCAAAAGTCAACAAAAAATAATCTAAAAGCAAAGGGTTTTTTAATTTGCAAATGCAAAGAGAGGGTTTTACTTAGATTAATTAGTTTAAGAAAAAGATGATTAGATTTGGAATCCATGACACTTGGGGGAGATGATTGCCCTTTGCCATCTTGTGTTGCTTTTTGGTGGATGCAGCATGTGTCGAGAATCAATCTTCCATCATCTTCCCAATCTTTCCAACTCAACAAACAAAGTATATAAATTATATATGAGGCATCTCCCTACTTTATTTCTTTATTAATCTATGTTTTAAACTTTGTGTTTAATTATATATTAATTATTATTAAACTCATTAGGTTATTACTATATTAATTCTTTCTTTCCCCCTTTTCTTTCTTTGTGGCACCTGCGTCCTCTTCCAATGTGCCAATGTCTCCTTCCCATTCACTATTTTTTATGGTCCGACAAATAGTTTTTCTTTGACTTTTTTTTTTCAAGTTTTTATTAATATTTTGATTCACAAGGGAATATTTACTCATAAGGTCCATTCTAGTCAAACTTCGACAACTTAAGTGATCATTCGTTCAATTCCCTTTGACTCGATTTTAATTGTCTGTTTGGTAGGAAGGAAAGAAAGGGGTGAGAAAGAAAATTTGCTCAATTCAATGGTTGTGATGCACAACCAACATGCTACTTTGTAACTCAATCCTAAGATTGATGAAATTTCCGTTCTTACCATTTTCCTTCCTTCCTACCAAACGGATCCTAGGAATTTTTATCGTTAAGGTCGAAATCTTAAGAAATTTGGATCATGTTATTATAAAATTTGGATCATATTATTATAAGATAAAATCATAATTATTGTGATTTGTAAGTGATATTTTTACTTTTATAATTAGATTTTTGTGAAGGAATATAATGGAAGGGTAGCTAAGAAATTTAGATAATATGGTCCTTTTCAGGACAAATGTCTAAATCAAACCAATGAGAAAAGTTTAAAATGGTGAGCAGTGCAATTTTCTTGAATTAATCTTCAATAGTATTATTACATATAAGATAAGATATGATCTTCAAAAAATGTGAGGTTTCTACAAATTATAAGGTCACAGATTCTTCTGGATAGTAAAGAAAAGGCAATGATTTTGAGAGTGGACCAAAGACAAACATATGAATCTCTGCTATTCTGCTTCTTCAATAACAAACAAAAGAAAAACAAACCCCAGGAATAATAATTGGTTATAATAATTTCGTATATTATTTTCACATGTGCCTAGCTATATACTAAAAACCTCTAGCCTTAAATCAGCTAGCTAAATATCTTTAGTAATAATCTTGGTGAAAATAATTAGTGAATTATTATAATTTTCTATTCATAACACACATCATGAAAATGCCTGATAATTGATTGTCCACATATCAACATGTATATGTATAGTTGATTTCATAGCTATAAGAATGCTAGGAAAATTCGACTCTTATACTTCAGAAAACATGCATCAACCAGTAAATATATCATGTTATCGATAAAGAAAAATTAAGTAATGAGTGTTTTTAGGTATAATTTCTTAATGTACTTTGTAATCAAATCAATCGAGCAAAAAATGAGAAAAATGAAAAGGTTAAAATCATCTCATGGTGTTCCATGCTCTGACATAGAGAAGCCTGCAGTTTAATTCTTTCAATCAAAGAGAGAATGCCGATGTTTTTGTTTGTCCAATGTTCCCCTCCATTCCCAAAACCCTTCAACAAGTACACAAAGGAAACTGTAAATTGTCTACCTTTCATTTACCATATTTGATGAAATCTTTCCTTATCAATTCCATGCATATAAATAGAGCTCCATAGACATAAATATCAAATTTAAAACACTATATACTTACATAAAAGAGAGATCATATGCTTGTGGTTTTGGCTCAAATTGAGTCGGGTTTTTATTAGAATGAAATTCTTAAGGGGCGTTTGGTTGGAGGTGATCTTGGTTGGTAATCTCAGATCATCCCATTTGGTTGTAATTTTTTTTTGTGATAATCTGGATTATCCCCGATCACCCTAGAGGGGTGATCTAGATTACCACTCTAAACCCAGGCAATCTCAGATCACCAGTCATCTAAGAGGTGATCCTAACCAAACACCCCCTAAGTTTATTATTATCTTGAAAAAAAAAATTGTACATACTAACCGATGTTTAGTATTAATATTGTGAATGAAAAAAAAACTTATAAACATTGTGAGAGTTTTTCTCGTAAAAATGCACTTTAAGAGGGCGTTTGGTTAGGATCACCCTCAGATCACTAGTGATCTAAGATTACCAGTGATGCGAGATCACCGGTGATCAAAGATTACATGGGTTTATGGTGGTAATCCAGATCACACTTAGAGGGGTGATCAGGGGGTAATCCGGATTACCACACCAAACCAAAAAGTGTAACCAAATGGGGTGATCTGAGATCACTTGTCAAGATCACCACAGATGATCAAAGATCACCCCCAACCAAACGCCCCCTAACCTCATACATTATTTTAAATCCAACGTAACTACCGAATATCAAAGGATTCCATACAAAAATCTAAAAATTCGATGAACGTATTGTACTTCATAATTGTTATTTAAAATTGTAATCACTGAAATTAAGAGCTCTTTTTCCTTTTTCTTCTTGATGCAAATTACTTACAGTAAAACCTCTATAAATTAATATTGTCATGATCATAAAAAATTATTAATTTAGAGAGGTTATTAATTTATCGAGTGTTAATTTATAAGGAAATTATTAATGTTGGGAGTATGAAAAATTATTAATTTTGAGAAGTTATTAATTGATAGAATATTAATTTATATACAATATTAAATGGGATTAAGTACAAATGCCCAAAATAATTTTTTTTAAAGCTCATTAGATGAGTGATATGATAGTAACTTTCTGCCAAATGAAATTATTAGGTTCCAATCTTTAATTCTTTTTCTTTATTGAAGAAAGAGTTGTAATGAGGGAAAGGCAAATGTTTACTGCAAATTTGAAAGTTGGAGGGTGAGGGCGGCACTCGGGCAGCTGTATTGTTCGGCCTAGAATCATGAAAGCCAGACCAAATTTCAGAGTACCCAAAAACAAAAACAAAAAGAAAAGTAAAAATCTCTTCTAGAAATCATTACAGCCTTCTTGAAAGTGACTAATCTTGCTTCCCTTCACCTTTAGAAAAGCTGCTTGAAAGCAAAATAATCCATTAATCAGGGTTTTAATTAGTTGGCTGTCAATTAGTAAATTACAGTTTGGCTACCATAATAATAACTTTTCTACTACTACTAAAATTGAAATCAAACAAAAAGATAAACCCATTTTTTACCCCTAGATTTACCTCTCAACTTTTTTTTCATAAAGGGAAAAAACAGGAATTCAGTTAAGGCAAAAGAGAAGAAAAAGGTCACGTGAGGAAAGGGGTGAGGTCACGTGGAACGGAGGTCTGGCCTGCCTTTCTTCATCATCTGTATACATATAATAATTATAAAAAAATATACTACATGAATTATATTATTATTAATTAATTATAATATTATATTCATTCATGCAAATTACTGTGTGATTGAATAATGACTGTTTGTTTTCTTGTGGAGGGGATGTTTTTTTGTTTCTGTCCAAATGCCTGTGTTTATGTGTGTGTGGGCTCTAAGTCTCAAGCATTTTTGATTGGGTCAGCTCCTTTTCTCTTTCTTTCTACTATTTTCTTTCTTTTTTCTTAATTTTTTAAACAAATTGCTCTATGCTAAACACATATGAGTCCTGATTAATTTGAAATCGAGCTGCATTAAACTTAAAATCCATAAAAATTCTCTTAATGTAATTTTTTTTTTGTTTATAAAACTTGAACTCGATACATTGTTAAGCAATATTGATATCGTCATATCCCATCAAAACTCTGCAGTGAAACTCGATACCCGGTAAGTAAGTTTTTGGGTTTAAGTTTGGTAAATGTAAAAATAAGTACCACGAGGGTTTATCCTCATACACATTCCAGTGCGACTCAATCCTAAATAAATCGAGATTCAATATGATTATCAGATATCAATAGTGTAAAATAGAGTAAAAATTCAATGTTATCTGTTTTATATTTTGTTAAATTTTAATAGCCATGATTTCCCCACACAAAGTGGTATAACACTGTAATATAGTACTGTAGAAGGAGCTTTATAAGCAAGACTTGCCTCAACCTTACCTGCTCAAGGTGGGGGTGGGGGTCAATGAAACAACAAAAAAAAGCTAGCTCATAGGGAGGGAGCCCAAGGGCCAAAAAAAAAAAATTTATAAAAGAAAAAAAGTTTATATAAATGAAAATAAAAAGGGCTTTAAAGCTTAAAGAAAGCTGATAGCAGAAAGCAATAGCTTTTCTTCTTCATGTTCCCCATCTTCCCTTCTCTCTCCCTTTCTATCTCTAAACAAAAAAAAAAGCCTCTCCCTCCCTCCCTTCTATCTATCTCTCCTTTCTATCTTTTCTTTCTTTCTCTCTCTTTCTGCCCATTTTTAATTTTCTTTTTTCTTTTTTGTTGTGCTTTGCCTTTGCTTTCTTTCTCCTCCTTTTTGTGTTATCAGTAAAGCTGAATTCTCTCCAATATCCATCCTTCCCCACTACTATTCCAACTCCACCACCTGTACAGCTCTAAAGATTGATTGATTTGTTTTTCATTTCAACTCTTTCTCTCACACCCCAAAAAACTCCACCCAAAGCCAGGCAATTATCTCCCAACATATTCAAATATGTTGGACAACTCCAACAACAACACTTCTAATTCTAATTCTGCTGCCCTTCCTTCTTCTTCCTCTGATCCTCTCACTCCTTTGGAAAATGGGGCCACCCACAAAAGAAAAAGAAAACCAGCAGGCACCCCAGGTAAATTTTACATACATAACCTATTATAATCAATTTATAACAATACCCTTTTCTTTGTTAAGCTTAATTATTCAATATTGGGTTTCTGATTTTATTTTGTTTGTTTTGATTTTTTTGATATTTAGATCCAGATGCTGAAGTTGTGTCTTTGTCACCAAAAACGTTGCTGGAATCCGACAGGTATGTTTGTGAGATCTGTAACCAAGGTTTTCAAAGAGACCAAAACCTTCAAATGCATAGAAGAAGGCATAAAGTGCCATGGAAATTGCTTAAAAGGGAAACTCAAGAAGTGAAGAAGAGGGTTTTTGTTTGCCCTGAGCCAAGTTGTTTGCACCATGATCCTTGTCATGCTTTGGGAGATCTGGTCGGCATTAAAAAACATTTTCGACGAAAACATAGCAATCAAAAACAGTGGGTTTGTGAAAAGTGTTCAAAGGGTTATGCTGTTCAGTCTGATTACAAAGCTCATCTCAAGACTTGTGGCACCCGAGGCCATTCTTGTGACTGTGGCCGAGTTTTTTCCAGGTCAGTTTCTTATTTTTTTCTTTTTGGTTCGAAAACAAAACAATCTACACGTTTTTCTTTTATCGTTTGTAATAATTATTATGATTGCTTTTTCTTTTTTCATTTTTTTGTTGGGTTATTCAAACCCTAAAAATACCCAAAAAAGAAAACCCCCATAAATCCTTGTCTTGATTTTTATAAGCTTTCATAATGCTACTGTTCAAAGTATTCTCTTGTTCTTGTTTATTGGGTTTCTCTCATGATCCTTTCCCAAAAACTTAATAAACAAATTCAAATTCTTCAAAATCCAAGAATGATTTCTTCTACAGTACTACAAAATGACCTCATGGCTCCATTTGCTTGTGATCTATGCTTTAGCCAATCAAAATTCAAGACCAGCAGTGTTTATATTTACATATTTTCCTATTCCCAATAACCTGTTTTTATAAGTTTGGCTTAATTAATACCCAAAGACCCCAGTTCATTTCTTTTTTGTTTAAATTAAGTTATTAACTTAATTTATAAATAGTACTAAAACCTAGTCATATAATCCATGATATAGATATACTTAAATCAATTTTATATTGCTTTGTTCCTTGCTAACCCTACATGAACAAGACCTTGATAGCTTAAGCTTCCTTGACTTGGTTTATATTTATATCATTCCAAAACTTTGATTATTTAAAACACCAAGAACAATCCAAATTCTTCCATCTAAACATGATCTAATACAATTATTCCTTTTAAAAAAAAAAAAAAATTCTTTGTCGTTTCAGAGTGGAGAGTTTCATCGAACACCAAGATGCTTGCACTGTTCGACGAGTTCAACCTGAATTGCAGGCGCTTCAGCCTGCTTGTTCCTCTCGAACCGCTTCAAGCACAAGTCCTTCCAGCGATGCCAACTTTAGCATGGCCCCATTGCCCGGTTTACCATTGCCCAAATCAACCGAACCGGTTTTTTTATATAGCCATGCATCAACTTCCGATCATGTCCACCACCAGCAGTCACAACTTCAACACAATCTCGAACTTCAGCTTCTTCCGTCGTCAAACACTACTCACTCGTCGCGTAATTCCGATGAGAATTACGGTACCCATTTGAAGCTTTCGATAGGGTCAAGCGACAGCGGCGGCGGCGAAAAGATGAATGAATCTAACAGTAATGCTAGCGAAACGGCATTGGAAGCGACCAGGTTGAAAGAGTTTGCGAGCGAGCAGTTAAAGTTGGCGATGGCAGAGAAGACGTATGCCGAAAAGGCTCGAGCAGAAGCGAAGAGACAGATTGAGATGGCGGAGCTTGAGTTTGCGAGTGCTAAAAGGATAAGGCAACAAGCACAAGGGGAACTCGAGAAGGCACAAATGTTGAAAGATCAAGCGACGAAGAAAATAAGTTCAACAATCATGCAAATAACTTGTCAAGCTTGTAAGCATCAATTCCAAACATCGACAACAGCCGCAGCTGTTCTTCCTGCTGATGAAACTTCACTTGCTATGAGTTACATGTCATCAGCCACAACAGAAGGCGAAGTCGAGTAACCGGCAAGTATATATATATATATAATATATAGTTGATAATATCAATATCATGCAATGCAAAAAAAAAAGGGATCAAAATCAAAATCCTTATTAGCCCTTAAAATGATCTTTCTTTTTTCTTTTTTTCGATTTGCATGTTGATGAGTTTTTCTAGTTCTAAATCTTCTGACCAAGATGGTGGTGTTGGCTTTGATTATTATAAAAAGCAAAAAAAAGGGTATTTGTAACTTGTAAGCAGTTCTTGTTCTTTTGAATTGATTTTAATTAAATATATATCTTCATTTGTTTAATAGAGAAAGTAGATGATGCAATTTATTGATATGCAGTGAGTGAAGTGCAATATCTACACTATTATTATGAGATTTCTGAGTATGAAAAAAGTGAATCATTGGGATTCTCTCAAATCTCGCATTGCATTGCCTACCACCTGCAAGAATGCCATGTGAATGATTTAAGAACTTGCCTGTACTCTCTAAAATTCATGCCTAGCTTCGGAGAGTTGGCATGAAAAAAAAATATGTATCCCCCACTGGTTTTTATTACATGGAATTACAAAAGAATAAACTCTTATTATTATCCTTAATTAGATTTGTAGTATTATTTTCCAACTACCCTATATCATACCTATAACTTAGAGGATTGAAAAAAAAATCATGTATAGATTAGGCTTTGCACTTGAGAACCTGAGGAAGTTGCAAACACTTTGAATCTGAATTTAGTGTAGTGTCCTTTTGGTCTGTGACCGTTAGTTGAAATGCAGTACTACTACATATTTTCTCTTCTTTTTGATGGGTTTTTCTTTATGTAATCATGAAGAAAAACAAGAATTATTAATGTAAAAGGAACAAAAAAGAAGAAAGAGAGGTTTCTAAGAATTGGTAAGTTTAGAAGAAAGGGTGTTGGATAGAATCATTGTAATAATTTTCAATCTTTCCCTAATTGAAGGTTTGTTTGATTAAGCAAAGTGTCTTGAAAGGTCTTTGCATGGTAGTTTAAGTTAAAAAGGAAAAAGAAAGAGGAAAAAAGAAGAAGAAAAGAAGGACTTTGTCTTAATGAAGTGTAAATGAATGACACATGGAATTATTAAGAAACTCCTCTCCTTGTAGAGTTTGTAAAGGATTACTCTACATTTCTTGGGACCATTTTAGCTAGAAAATAGGAAGAAACATTCAAAGATGCTGACCCATATATTCAAACCCAAATTCAATGTTTTTTTTTTTTTTTGATCAAAAAAAGAGAAAGAGAAAAGGAAAATAGTGAGTGTGTGGGGGAAAGGAAGACTAGGGTGAAAGGAATGTCATTTTCATTGCATTTGTGTCCTTTTAAATGCTTATAAAAACACCATGTTTTTCAGTGCCACAGTTGAAATGGTTATAGGCAGGCAATAGTCCCTCTCATACATAAACAACACACACAATCACAT
This sequence comes from Corchorus olitorius, assembly GCA_001974825.2. Lineage (NCBI taxonomy): Eukaryota > Viridiplantae > Streptophyta > Magnoliopsida > Malvales > Malvaceae > Corchorus > Corchorus olitorius. The sequence goes on along the minus strand of AWUE01019632.1, from coordinate 23,102 downwards.
AAAAACACCCACTCTCTCTCTCAACACACTTTATCAGATTCAGAAGAGCTTGCAGAAGCAGCAGTGCCTTTTTCATTCAATTTCTTTAAACAAAACAATTTAATGACTACCAGTTGATGAAGAAACAAGACCTCTAATATTTTTTTTCTTCTTCAACCCAATTTTTTTTCTTTTTTAACTTACAATTTAGTAAATATAATAAAAAAAGGAAGAAAAAGAAAAAAGAGCAAGTAACTATCTATCTAAGAGTTTGGGTTTTTTTCTTTTTTTTTTTTTTCTTTCACAAGTTGAAACAAAGCAAAGGTGAAGACAGAGTGAAGGTGCACCAAAAAGGGTTTCCATTTTCTCTATTTGCTTTGGGTTAGTCTTCCTTTTTTGTGTGTTTTGTTTTTAGTTTTTGGTTTGGCAGTCTTTGGCTTTGGGACCACGTGCCTCTCTTTCCCCACCTTTTAATGCAGTTTCCTTTTTTTGTCCATTGGATAGCTATGAATGGCACTTGTGTTATTTTCATTTTCTTTAGGGTATGGTTTTAAACAGCTCAAACACACATATATATATGTCCCTAAAAAAGAAAAAATACAGTAAGTAACAAAAACGAGAGCCAAAAGGGTTGACATTAATTGTACTCAATACTTACATTTTATGATGTAAGGCATCTTAATACGAATCTAATGATATCTAATGAGTTATATAAATTTGATACAAATTATGGCAAATAAAAACATTGATACAAATTTGAAATTTCTATCTATCCGATAATTATATTGTATTTTAATGAATTCAGAGTTGAATCACGTCGAATTTTAGATAGAGAAAGTGAAAGAAGGAAATTTGGATATACATATGCATGGTTCAATTCTATTAGTTGCTGCTAGATATTTTTATCAATAATGGCCTTTCTATTTTATTTTACTTCTTTTTGGCTAATTAAAGCAAATTTCTATTCAAAAAAAAATGAAAACCACGTAAAAAACCAAAGAAACCTTTCCAATGGGAGTTGGTACAAGTGGTTAAGGTTCGGACTCTTCGTGCACCTCACCTAGATTCGAATCCCGCTAATGGCAGTCTCTCATTTGGTAGGTGATCTGTAAATTTCGAAAAGCCGGCAGGTGAAAGTCTAATGGATCCGTAAATCCCAAATTCCCAAATTGAGTTGGCGATTTGCCTTGACTTTGGAGATGGCGTAGTCACCACTACTCCTAAACTTTTTCTTATAAAAAAAGGAAAAAAAAAAAGAAACCTTAATTAAAATGATAATAAAAGATTTTTTATTGAACCACCAAAATCACCAAACCTTATTGATTCAAGATTAATTCTTTTCTGATTGAAAGCATTAAAGATAATAAAAATTCTTCTAAGAAATTTGTTTCTAAAGATCAAAATCTATTACCATCTTGACCATAAAAGAAATTGAATTTGATCACTGGAACTAAAAGTAGATCCTTATACATACTACGATAAATATAGTAGTTTTGTGAGGATGGGCGGAAAGGTGGAAAGGAGGAAGTAAACAAGGAAGTAAATAAATTAATATAGGAGTTGTATTATTCTTTCACAAAAGTTAGGGGAGAAAAGTTAGTTTGTCTCCATGTCCTAATCTTGGTTGATAGCATATAAAAATCCCTTCCCACATGGAATGCAGGAAAGGAATGGGAAGAGATAGAAAAAGGCCCTTCTTTTAGAATAAAGAGTGCATCATCTCATTCCTCAATATTGTATCATTATTATTCACTTAAAATAATACACAAAGACACCCCATGCACACTATGAGACAAACACATCCTCATCTCTATTGGACTTCCTTCTTAATTGTAATGATGGAGATACATGACATTTTCTTAACCTGATATCTAATATCTTCCTATAATTGTTTCTTTATTTAGGTAAAGTTTGTCAAGATTTATTTTTATAAAATGAATAAGATTCGAATTTATCACATTGTAACTTTTGATCAAAACATTCATATTTTAAAAAAAAAAAAATTTCTAAATTTCTTTGAGTTTTATGTTAAAGTTCACATTCAATTCTAACAAGACACAGAGCACTCACTACGTGAATAGTTTTTGGAAGTTTTTTTTAAAGGGGGAGTTTTTTTAAAATCATATAAATAAAATTTAAATACTTATATTTATCCTCTAATAAGTGATTTTATTTAAAATTGATAGTTTTTATTTTGTTTTGAATTTTTAAAAACTGAGTTTGTATCCGAGCGACACAAACTCAGGACTTAGCTTTATAATTAGTATAGACATTCAATTTAACAGTCTTTATATTTGGGAAAATGGGTTTAATTTGAGTTTATAATACTAGAATTTAATAAAAATAGAATTGTGTAAAAATTTTGATTGGCTAAATATGAAATGATTGAAACAAAACAGAATTATCTTTCAATCAAAAACTCAAAATCCAGTACGAGATGAAAAATTTATTTATTTAGTAGAATAAAGATATATATACAAATGGGTTTTATACATTTTTTTTGCAAACAATTTCAAGAAAGCTTTCATGACTCCATGGAAAATGGATAAACATCTGCAACCAATGGGACAACCTTAACTTTTTCGTTTCTAATGACGAGCGAAATAAACGGGCCTAAAGTGTTCGGCTTTGTTTGGTCCGGATTATGAAATGGGCCTAAATTGGTTAAAACTTTCAACTTTTAATCAAGATGTCCCAAACCCATAAACATGCATATATCAGCATGAGTCAAGAATGCAAATCTTGTAGTTGTACATATATTTACAAGTTTGTAGAAATCTTTTTAATGGGGGACCCTTTTTCATGGTGGAAAATCATAAATTCGGGGTCAAGAATCCTGCAAAAATTTATGAACCTCTGCAAGAGTGGTTATTATTTTTTAGATTAAATGAGTGATTAAGAATATGGGAAACTTGAAAAATGTTAGAAGATTTGGTCAAATTTACTATAACTAACTTGTGGTGCATGCAGCATTATTGTTGTTCATTGTATTTTGTTGAAAAATTAGCTAGGGTTAATTACATGGAGGGAGTAGAGGCAAGAAAGAAAATGATTTTCAAATATATATATATATATATATATGCAGTTTGTTTATTATCATCATATATATATTGATTGGATGTTCCACACATCAATTTGATTTGATCAATTCTACCTCTAAAAAACGGATTCCTCATTCGTCTTCTGTTTTTGTTTCGTTTTTGTAAGCTCCAGCTTCTTCTATCGAATGCTGGAGCGATAGATTGTTTCATGTATTTGACATTGTTTCGGAGCACTTTTAGGTTTGGTATTGTTTTTTTTTAATAAGATCATTTGTGTATACACATTGATTAATTTGATTTATTCACTTTTATTAATGATATATATAAATTCATGCAATGAAATTAAAGGTTTAATTGTATTTCAAAATAAATATTGGATGCAGAAAAATTGGCAAGGACGACGAAGTGAATTGAAGACTACCAAGTCAAAATCTCAATCATCAAAAGCTAAAAAGTTGCAGCTATGGATTTCTCGCATATTATGATGCCTAATATCCTTGCGATATATCCCCTAGAGTAAACTAAAACTTTTACTTTTATAATCTTTAAACTTAGATTCCATGCATTGAATATTTTGAACTTTTTCGTCAAAATCTCCTACTAATTGTAGCTTTATTTATAAAACATCCATGAAATTTCGTGTATATATATAACTTTATATTTAAATCTTATATGGCAGTCAAAAATCTGAAATTCAGTTCACCATGGGTAGTTTAGCTCATCAAAACAAGAAGAACAAAGTCATCTTCGTGATGGGCGCAACAGGAACAGGAAAATCCAAACTTTCAATCGATCTCGCCACTCATTTCAATGGAGAAGTAATAAACTCCGACAAAATCCAAGTCTTCAAAGGCCTAGACATCATAACAAACAAGGTAACGAAGGAAGAATCAGCCGGTGTGCCACACCACTTGTTAGGAATCGTCGACGATCCCGACGAAGATTTCACCGCCGATGACTTTTGCCGCCACGTGTTAAAAGCCATCGACGTCATCTTGAAAAATGGGCATATAGCCATCATTGCCGGTGGATCAAACTCCTATTTGGAAAAACTCGTCGAGGATCCCAACATTAAATTCCGTCAAACCTTCGACTGCTGTTTCATTTGGGTTGATGTTTCGTTACATGTTTTGTACCAAAGGGTTGGGACACGAGTTGACGAAATGGTGAAATCTGGTTTAGTTGGCGAAGTTCGGGAAATGTTCGTTCCCGAAGCTGATTATACTCGTGGGATTAGGCGTGCAATTGGGGCACAAGAAATGGAGAAATTCTTGTTGATTGAGAATAATATATATGTTGATGCAATGACGAAGAGCAAAGTCCTTGCTATTGCTCTTGAGGATATGAAAATCAATACACGAAATTTGATTAATTGTCAGCTTCGAAAGATTTACCGTTTAAGGACGGAACTTGGATGGGAAATGCACAGAATTGATGCCACATCTGTGTATCAAAAACGTGGGGAAGATGCTGAGGTTACTTGGAATGATGTGGTTTTGAAGAAAAGTGTCGAAATAGTGAGCAAGTTTCAAATTGAAGCATAGGGATTAATTTGGTGAGGATAAAAATGTTTTGCAAAGCATTAGTTCAATCAATAATAAGGTTACTTGTATATATATCGAGCAAATGTCCCTTTTGTGATTTTGCACTATTGCATGGAAAGCTTCAAAATTTTGGAGAGGCATCATTGTACATTTACACATGCAAATTTTCGTATAGTCAAATTGAAGCCCATATACTTCAAACAAGATTTATAAGCCCAATATTCTATGAAGGGAAAATTGATATGCATAAATACGATATTATGGGCTTATGGCTCTCGGTGGGCTAGCTTAATTGTTGATGAAAAACCCATAATATATACTATTTTTTATTTGTGAGAAAAAAAAACCAGTAATATTTGATGGGTAGTACTAGTACTAGACTAGTGACTGAGAAAATCACAAAAATTCCTATACTCAAGCAACAGTTTATGTTTAATTCAAACGGAAGAAAAAGCCATTTACCTTTTTTTAACACAATGTGGGTCGCATGGTATTCTTAAATTTTAATTTTACTGCAATTAAAAGCAAGTTAATGATGCTTTTTTCTACTTTACTTTAAGCATAGTGGGGCTTATATGGCATGTGGAAATGCCATCATAATGGGTTCAACCCACCCATGGTTTTTGTCCCCACCCTTTTGCAATATAACTGTTGTAAAGGATTTCAAAGTAAGTTTCTTTTTTCGAGAAAAGATACTCGAATGGTATTAAATAGACCAAAATCAATCTAGGTTACAAACGCTAGAGGTTAATTCCCTGTATCATACACAGATAGCTAATTTTAATCTCACAAGTAAGTTTAGTTAAACTATGAATATAAATATTAGCTTCTCTTTTAACATGATGAAAGATATACGAAATCAGAGAGCCTCATTCCCATAGAACAATTGTCGCCTTATTGATCTCCATAACAGCCATCAAGCAATCACTTCCAACAATATACTCGGAAATGCCCTTGCTAAAAGCAACCTGGAGATGATACTTGACGGCCAAAACTTTAGCAAAAGGAGGATCGGCCACTCGATCACATACCTTGATATAGCATAATACTCTACTGATCCTAGGGTATCCTATATTACAACGCCGAGACCTGCCTCACCAAGATATGTCGAGAATGCTGCATCAACATTCATCTTCAAAACTCCAACAGGGGGCTTCGACTTCGACCATACTCGAGGGATTGCGGGGTGGCACAAGTTTGATCATGGAGACATATCTATTCCGATTCCTCAAAAGCAACCATAGCACAAAAAACACTCTATGCACCGATCCTAACTGCAGTCTTGCCTTTCTAAAGAAACAATCCCAAAAGTCTTCTCCCCACTCTTGCAACATAGCCTAGGGCAAGTAATAGCCCAAACCGCCTGACTAACTCATGGTAGAGAGACTCAGTCGAAGTACCACAAACATCATACAACAAATCAAGTTGAACTCCTTTTTGACTCAAAATAGACTTCAAAGGCAGAATACACCAAACTAATATCCAAAAATAAAGTATTTCACCTTTGGAAATACTCGAGAACTCCAAGGAATTGTCCACACCAACCCGCCAACGACCCCCCACTTCCAATATGTCTCGGCCTGAAAGTAAGCTTCGCCAAATGAAGGAAGGGTTGCTGCCGAGTTGTGTTTGCATGAAAGGCTTGCCCCGAAAATACTTAGCTTTTTAACACAATGACTCTTTGATTATGCACCAACCTCCAACACTGTTTTGCGAGCATAGCTAAATTGAAATGCTCAAAATCCTGAAATTCCAATCCACCATCCAACTTGGACACACAAAGAGAATCCCAGCACTTTTAATGGATATGTTTCTTATTCGAGCCATCACCACATCAGAATTTAGCAATATGTCTCAAAATAAGTTTCTTGGGCTTACACCAAATTGGTGACAACATTACTTCATTTTACAGTGTGTAAAAATAATCATGACCGTTTTTACTTTGAGTTCGGGGGTCAACTTTGGGACAGAATTAAGAATGAGAAACAAAAATCATAAAATACTCAAGTATCTAGAAGTTTTAATCTTTTCTATAATCTTAATTGTAATATAGATTTAGATCATCAGCCTGACCACTTTTGATCCAAATTAAAGGAAGACCTCATACCTTTATTATATGATCAGCATTTGAGCTCCCATGAGAAAATGACTTTAATCACATAAAAAAAAAGGGAAAATTAAGGTTATGTTTGGTAGTTGGAGTCTTGGAGAAACTAGATAGTAACACAGCATGTGTCAATAAAAGCATATTTGTAGAGAATGGAGATGACAATGAAGTGGAAATGAAGAACATATTTATTTCATTTTGAGATTTTCACTCCATTTTATCATCTCCATTCTTTAAAAATATATTAGTTTTCATTGACATATGTTATATAACTACCTGCTTTCTTTGACATTTTTGGAGATGTAAAATGGAGAATGTTCTCCACCACCAAACACAGCCTAAAGTTCTACCATGAAACTCGCATCTTTTCTTATTTTACATTAGTTCTATCCTATTACTTATTCAAAGATAATTATGTAACAATTTTTAATGTTATACGTAATACATTCAAAAAGTTAAAAATTTGGAGACATATCAATTATTAAATTTTATGTAAGAATAAAGAACTATATATTTGTCTTGTTATATATTTATATATGGTAGATATCAAAAAGTAGTCAATAGTTCAATAGTTTTGAAAATTCGTTCGAAATCAAAGAACTCTTCGACTCCAACCTCTATTTCCAATTTTTATTTTCATTTTTTGAGAAATCGGAACTTTTTCTATTTCAAACTTGGGGTTATAGGAATTTTGGGGGAGATAATTTGAATTATGAAATATGTCGATAACAAACGGGAAAAGGAAGCCTGAAATATGTATATTTCATAATTTTCTCTCAATTTTTCTAGGCGGGTTATAGAGCCCACCTCTAAGCAATGGCCCCAAATCTGAGTTGAGCCAATTGAACCGATTAATTAAAACTAGGTCATTGGGCCTGCCTGCATTGGGCCATTGTGGTGTGGTGAAATAACTCTTTTATTTTTTTAATTTTTTTTTTAAAAAAGGGACAATCTATTAGAAATATTTATTACTCCCTCTGTCCTAATTTGTTTGTCCCCAACCATTTTACACAAATTTTAAGAAACTAGAAATAATGAGTTAAACTTCCAATTTTAACCTTTATTTTTTTAACAAATTCATTTTACCATCATTATATTATTTTAGTCATGTGGTATATTTTCCAGTTTCCACTGCCTTAATCCCGCCTAAATCTAAGCCGCCAAGTACTAGTAATTTCAAAATCTCAAAATCAAGAAAAAGACAAAATTTGCCGCTACAAACTTTAATTCCGAAAAAAAATGTGAAAAATTGTTTCAAAGGAAGCCAAAAGCCCCTGTTTCTACTTTCTACTACGAAAACAGAGCAACTTTCAATATTGACTTACCCATTTGCTTTCTTATTTTACTCCATCTCCAACTTTCAAGTTTCAACCTTTTAAGAGCATCTTTCTCTACTCCTTTGATTCATCTTCTTCCTTTTTTTTTTTTAAATGAAGCATGAACTCTCCACAAGAAATAGCCTCAATTTCAACAAAGCATTCAAGAAATTTGACCAATCAACAACGCCAAACTATCTATGAGATGCTGCTAAAACAAAGCAAAGATGGGGTACTCTCAAAGGGCTCTTTAACAAGTCTTGCAACCATGTTTTCTGTTTCTCCGAAGACAATTGGTAGAATTTGGAAGCAAGCAAAGTTGTGTATGGAAAATGGATTGATTGTAAATGTGTCTTCAAAACTTACTGGAAATGTAGGACGCAAAAAGATTTTGATTGATCCAAGAAAAGTTTCTGAAATTCCTCTCCGGCGAAGAACCAATATTCGGTCAATAGCAAAGGCTTTGAATATGTCAAAATCAACAGTTCATAGGCGTGTCAAAGAAGGGTTTATTAGAGCACATTCAAATGCGGTGAAGCCAGATTTGACTGATGAAAATAAAAAGACAAGGCTGGAGTTTTGTTTATCAAAGCTTGATCTCACCAATGCTGGGATAAACACTATACCCTTTGATGGTATGTTTAATCAAGTGCATATTGATGAGAAATGGTTCTTTATGACTAGAGAATCAGAGAGGTATTACTTGCTTCCTGAAGAAGATGAGCCTGTTCGCACTTGCAAAAGCAAGAGATTCATCACAAAAGTCATGTTTCTTGCGGCGGTTGCTCGACCACGATTTGATGAATCAGGTAATGTTAAATTTTCTGGAAAAATTGGCATTTTTCCTTTTGTGCATAAGGAACCTGCTAAAAGAAAAAGCAAGAATAGAATTGCAGGAACAATGGAAACAAAACCTATGCTAGTAACAAAAGATGTCACACGAGCTTATATGATTGAAAAGATTTTACCTGCAATTAAATCGAAATGGCCTGATAAAATGGAGACCGTATATATCCAGCAAGACAATGCGAAGCCACACATTAATCCTAAAGATGTTGAAGGCCACCAGCATCTATATGGAGTTGAAGACCATTTGGAATGATGAATGAAGATTTTGGAAGCTACACGAATTTTTTACTCTGTTTTTGTTCATTTATTGAAGGCCACCAGTATCCATACGGAGTTGACAACTTGCTGGAATGATGAATGGCGGTTTTGGGAGCTCCTGAAATTCTTTGCTTTGTTTTTTGTTCCTTCTGTGAAGGCCACCAGAATTTATAGTTGTCTTTTTTGTAAACAGCCATAATGCTTATATTGGGTTTTTGCAAGCTTTAGTTATTAGTAGCATAAGAATTCCTTTTTGTATAGATTTGAGACAAGAAAAATGGCTGTAAATCTTTGAACCTGTTATGGAAAATATATGTACATATATTCATTGATATGCTTGTAGTATGAGTTTCCATTCTATTGGTTGTTTCCTTAAAAACAAAAAGTCAAAAGCAAGAGAAAGCTATGGAGCTAACGGGAATTAGAAGACAAAACTGAAACACTCTCTGGCTTTGTAAATAAAAAAATAATTTAATCATGATTTTTCACTTTAAAGGATTTTTTTGTGTAATAAACAATTATAGATATAAATTGGAAAAGTGAGGGTAGAATTGGAAATGTAATTACATTTGATAGTTTAATTTTAGTAAGGGACAAATAAATTGGGACTTCCAAAAATGGAAAGATGGACAAACAAAATGGGACGGAGGGAGTAAAAGGTATAATATTATCATTTAGTATATAACATGTTACAAAATTTATAAGAAGTATATTGTAAGTACATTTTTACCCTCAATAATAACTTTACAGTGTGTTTGGATAAACTTTTTAAGGGATCAGTATAAGACAGGATATGATGGGAAATGAGGTTTTTTAAAGGAAAGGAAGGGAAGGACCAATCCTTGTTTGAATTGTTTAAAATATAAAAAGTGAGGAACATGAGGGATCACCTAACATTTAATAAATAAAAACTTTGTTGGTTCTTGTTGGTACTCCAAATTGGAGTACCAAAAAAGGTGGAGTTATAAGAATCAAGAATGACCAAAATTGATCCTTCTAAACCCATGGACCAAATCTAATTTCCAATCCAAACATGAGTCACTAAGTAAAAGGACATCTCATCCCGTCCCGTCCCGTGTCGTCCCTTACTGATCCCTCAATAACACACTGTTAGTGCAAAACTTGAGGTTTTTTCCTCTAACAATTGAAAACAGTTTTCCTCGTTTTGTTTCGTGTTAGCCGAAATCCCCCAATTCAAGAGATTCAAGAGGGAAGATATTATAGTTAAGAAGAAGAAAAGGATATTACGGGGGATAAACCCATGTATTTCCCATACGTTAGTAAGAAAAAATCCAAACAAAATCACCCACCCTTATTAACAAATTAATAAAGTTCAAAGGAAAAGAAGAAAAAAATCCAGGAAAAAGAATGAAAAGAGAGACCCATATCGTAGTATTATACTTTTCAATATCTTGTTTATCATGATCCACCACCTAACATTCCAGTCCAATGTTTAATCCAGTTGAATCCCCTTGCTCTTTATTCATCAACTCAATTGACTATGTCGGTTTAAACTCATGCACAGGAAACCCAGATGTATAAACCGTGTTAGGATCTGTAACCGGCATGGGAACGAAAGAATTCAACCCCCTTAAGAAATTCCAATTAGCAACTCCAAAGCTGAAACTTGAGATGTTGTAGGGGATGTGGAAGTAGAAGAAATTAAATCAGATTAGAAGAGAAAATCTCATTTAGATATAAACATTAAGGTAACATGGAAGGGAAAAAGTTGGGAAAATTGTTCTGAATTGTTGAAGGGAAAAAACCTCACATTTTGCAATAAGATTATTATTGAGGGTAAAAGTGTACTTATAATGTACTCCTTACAAATTTTGTAACATATTATTTACCTAATGATAATTATAGATCTTGATTATACAATTTAATAAATATTTCTAATAGACTGCCCCTTTTTGAAATTTCCCCCTTTTTTTTGTGGTAAATACTGGAACTTGTATCTTTTCCTTCCGTTAGATCACAAATGCTAAAGAAATCTAAACCGTGGGATAAACAAAGGATCGAGGATTGCTCTCTAAACTTATATCTCAAGTCCCCAGCAATAACATAAACATAGTACCCGTATCAGTATCTTTCGTTGCTACTTGAGAGAAAGAAAATAGTTCAAGTGGCAATGGCAATGTTGGTTATTTTCTTCAAAGACCTTCCTCCATAACCCCAAATCTAGCCTCCCATAATACCCTCCTTCCCATTTAGCCTCTCAAACCTTAATATCTCCCTTTGTTGGAAAACTCTCAATCTCCAAAGTCCTCATCCGCCTTTATGGTTTTTTCTCTTTAATTTTTTTCTTTACTACTGTCTTGAGTACTAGGAGAAGATCTGAAAATGAAGTCAGAAATCATTAGATGTTTTATTGATAAAAAAAAAATTATAGACAGGAATGGGAGGAGTTGGAAAGATATATTTATCAGGAAGAAAAACTTGACTTCATAAAGAGACTTCATGAAGCTAGAAGAATGAAATCATTTCATCAAAAGATTCCATGAGACTATGTATATGCGTTTTATGACGAAGACTCTCTAAATAGCGCAGATGCCTTTGTTAGCATGGCTTATATAAACATTGCCTTTATTTCCATAGCGACCTGTTGAATAGGAAAGCTTATACCTTTGTGAATACAGCTTATATAGATTTTATTTATTTATTTTTGTGTAATGATAAAATATGAAATCGAAAGAAAATTATACAATATCAAATCGAAAGAATAATCCAAATCGAGTTATTATGAATGGAAAATATAAATGGTTTTAAATATAATATAAATGTGTGGTTAATGTAAATGGTTTTAAATATAATGGAAAATTTGTGGTTAAGCTGTGAGCGTTTTCAATACACTTCTTAATTTGGGGCCAAATGTTTATCGAGCTCAATTAAGAACCAAACGTTTCAATTTGACCAAACAAGGGCCAAATGTTTACGATTTGGCTCAATTTAGGGCCTTTTTTAAACGAACATTAATATGTGACCTATACATGTTGTTTATCTCTGCCATCTCATCTGACATGGCTTTTTCATGAATATTTAAATGATTTTTATTAAATATGTTTTAACCCTCTAAAAATAAAAATTGGATGAAGATTGCAAAAGAAAATTTTCATGTAAGGTATAATGAAGGAAGCAACATGAAGAACTTTTTTTAGCCAATTCTTCGGAAAAAAAAAAGGAACCAACAATTCTAAAAAAAAAAAACAAGGAACCAGTTAAGATTGCAAAAAGGAAGTTATCTTGTAAAAGGAAAAAAATTGCAAAAGAGAAAATCAAGGGTTTGACAAAAAGAATAACAAAGCAACATGCTACAACAAAAAGGAGACCAAGGAATACTTCATAGCCGAGCATTTGGTTGGCCTAATTACTCCATTCGTCCCATATTATCTGTCCCTTTTGGGGCAAACCAATCATACATTTGACCTTTAATCACAAAAAATATATATACAATCAAATTTTCAAAAAATATGTTTTGAAAAGTTTAAGACTTAACTCAATCAAAACATAATTTTTTAAAATTTATTTATATATATTTTTTTATAATTAAAGGTCAAAGTTAGAAAACTTTGACCCAAAAGGGACAGATAATATGGAACTGAGGGAGTACTTCATATGCCCAAAAGAATACTTTTGTTGCTATTGTTTTTCTGTTTTACTTTTTTTTTGGCTGAATTTTCTGTTTTACTTTACTTTTCCTAAATGATGTCACACTACCTATGCAACGGTTATATTAATGTTCCCTGTATTCACAACATTAATCATATCAGAAATTTGAAAGAAAATATCTATTTTCTCTGTCTCCATTTTCTCTGAAAAAACTCTTAGGTGGTGTTTGGTTCAGGGTATCAAGTAGGAATGTGAGAACTAAGTGGGAATGTGCTGTTGGGAATGTTATATTCCCCAGTTTGATTCGAGGGATCAGATTCTCAGTGGGAATGACATACCCATTTTAAACCCATGTAATTTTACATTCCCACTTCTTTCATTTGAAACTTCCTTTATTGCCCTCATTTATTTGCTATCAAAAAATTGTTCTCTATTTCATTATTTATCTACTCTTTAATTTATGCCATTCAAATGTCTTTAATTAAGCACTTATCAATAAATTTCATATTGCTTCATGTTGCTTGAATATTATTTGAACAAATACAGGTACATACATCATATGAAATCATAAAAATACACAGTTTTATGAAAAAAAAACTGAGAAACTTTATTACAAATAAAATGTAAACAAATTATATACTACAATATATTTATCTAGTTTTTATTTTCACCCAGATTGTTGTCTAATTGAATATTTATATGTAGTATGGCTTTCAAATGTGATTATGGTTCTCTATATTTAAACAAATTTAGTTACAAAGCAATTCTAGACAATTGAGGGTATTTTTGCATTTTGATTAAACTAAGTGGAAATATTCCAAGTCAACCAAACAAGGTAATCAAATATTCTCACCACATTCCCTACAGGCGAACCAAACAAGATTTGGGTAAGATTACTGGTAATATTTTTTAACTGGTAATGAAATGCGAATGACATTCCTACTGGATATCTAAGATACCCTGAACCAAACACCACCTTATTCTCTACCTCCTTCTTCTTCCGTATTTGCCTTCATCAAAGAAGAGAAGATATAACTAGATAAGAGGGATAAAAAAATTTGGAAAAAGAAAATCGTGTTTTTAGATTTTAATATAAAACCTTTTTTATTTTAAAAAGCCACCTATGATTTTTTAATAACACTTGGCCAAATATTATGATTTTAAATGACACATGGCTGAATAAATTTGTGGTTAAGCTGCTTTCAAGCACGGTTTGTGGAGAAGAGCGTTTTTCAGCACACTCCTTTAGTCTAGTTTAGGACTTTGAAACTTGATTAAGGTTTTGGGAGGTTCTGCATTTGTTCTTCAAATTGCTTATCTTGATCTAGTATTTTCCATGAGTAACAAATCTGTTGCTACGGCACGCTTCTTGGAGCGAAAGCCAAATCAACGATCTTAAAAGCCTGCAATGCCAACAGCATCTCATCTCATGCAATAAAAGTCCAACAATGATGATTATCTAATTTCCAGAGACATATAAGGATGCCATATCCGTTTAGCATGCAGGGAATCAGAAGCATATAAAAATCATAATGAAAGATAAGTCTAGGCAGTTTGGAAAAAAAAAAAAACCAAATACTAAAATGTTAATGTTTTGCCATCATTTTCAGGTTTTCCTACTTTATTTATGTCCTCATTCCTCTCTAAACTATATATGTGAAGCCTGCTTTCATCTTTAGAATTCTCTGTCACTAAGCAGATTTTCAGCAGGATTCCCATCCGCTTTAAATAGTCTACCACCCTACTTTCAGTTTGATCTTCTCTTTCTCTTCGTATCTTCTAAATTTCATGCTTTGCATGATCTGTTGTGAAGTTGATTGCTTTGTACTAGTTCATGTCAAACATGACAAGATATAACTCTAACAAAATAGGATATAGCTTCCTCAAATCTGTCTTGCTGAGAAAAGCCTAATATAATTGTATTCCACCAAAACAGATCATGCTTAGACATTTACTGAAAAATCCATTGCTGCCTCATAAAAAAACCACATTTCGTCAAGACAGTGATAACCGAGTTCCAAGAAAAAACATTTCTTTGGGGCATTCGTTCAAACACTTTGTTGGCATCCTCTAAGGAGCCGCATTTACCATAAGCATCAATTAGCCTGTTGAGGATAAAGGTCTTTGATGCAAAAGGCGATTTGATGACAATGAAAATTACTAAAAGAATAACTAAAAAGAGTAACCTAAATGAGAACTGATAATAAGATGTAAATGCAGCAACTACATCTTGGGGTGTTGATCTTTGCTTGACTTAAATGTATATGGATTTTCCTGTAAAGTAAGACAAGTTAAATAAACTTGTGTATATTCGTTAAAAATATCAAATCAAAGCAAAACTATGTAATTATACTAAAAACACAATAATACTAACATTTACCTGTGGGAAATTTCTATTGGGTATTGTTTGTTGTGTACCACCATAAACTCCACTCCATGATTGATTAATATAGCCTTGAAACCGAATCACCTAATCAAACAACGAATTTGCAGGATTGTGTAAGATGTAGTACTTTATAACAATATTAATTAATACAAAAAATCAAAGGTTGAAGGGTGACCTCTTCGTCGAGTAACCAAAGGACTCAATACTTTGTTTGTCGTGCTTGGTGTTTGGTTGTCAGCACAACATTGTGATGGTGAAGCCGATCTTTGAATGGTTTGATTGTCAATCAATTCATCATTAGCAACTTTGGCCTTCAGTTCTTCAATTGCTTTCAACACTAGCTGATATTTGTCTTCAAAATCAACAGCAAGAATAGCTACTTTTTGAAATTCCTTGCACAATTTTTCGCATCGTTCTGTTTGTTGACGCAAAGGATTGTAACTGCTTTTGATATAAGTGTATCCCCTTTTCAAGTCCTTTCTCCACCTTGACAAAATGTATTTCTGAGGGACTTCGTTTACTCTCCTAGCAATGAGTACAGAAAGTGCATGTCTGCATAAAATGCCTCTAAACTCGAACAAACGACATTCACAATTGACTTCACAATCAACATCATTGAAGTACACAGTAAAAACAAGATCTTTTCTCTTCTCTCCAACTTTTACATCTTCTACAACTTCATACTCATAAGTTGAGTTCTCAGTCTTCATGAGAGAATGATGGCAATAAAATTTTCGTTTTAATTCATCTTGAAATTCTTTGAATTTGGCATTGGTGTAAACTCTCTGAAATTGTTTCTCCATGTCATAATCACTGAGACACTCATACCAAGAATTGAAGGACTGATAATCTGCTAGGTTCTCTTTCTCCACTTTACTTTTCAATGCCACATCATAAAGCTCAACAAACTGCTTCAAAGTGGTTTTATGTGAAACATACCCTTTAAAAAAAATATTTAAACTTTCACTCCGTTGTGTGGTAGACATACCTGCCCAAAATGAACTTTTCACATATGCAGGAACCCATTGTTGTCTTTCACGGTACAATCCTCCTAACCATTCATTGTCTGTCAGATTATAACTCCCAATCATCAATGACCACCCATTTTCAAACTCACTTTCAGTGGAAGAATCATAAACAACTGTCTGCAAAACTTGCTTGATTTCTTCATAATCAGTATATCCGCTCAATTTCTCAGGAAGTTTGTTCATTATATGCCATAAGCACAGTCTATGCCGAGCATTAGGAAAAACAATTTCAATAGCATTCTGGATGACCTTGCACTGATCAGTAATTATAGCCTTAGGATGAAGTCCTGACATACAGTTTAGCCATGATTGAAATAGCCAAACAAATGAGTCTATGTTTTCACTAGTCAATAACCCACAACCAAACAACACAGATTGTCCATGATGATTTACTCCAACAAATGGAGCAAAAGGCAAATCATACTTGTTGGTGAGATACGTTGAATCAAATGTTATTACATCTCCAAAAACTTCATAAGCTGCCCTACTTCTTCCATCTGCCCAAAATAAGTTCCTTATGCGAGAGTTTTCATCAACATCCACCACGTAGAAAAAATTTGGATCAGCCTCTTGCATCTTAGCAAAATACTTGCAAACTGCTTCAGCATCCCCAACACCAAGTCTAGTCCGCTTTGCTTGCTCAATATAATTACGGCAGTCCTTCTCATTAAAGGTGACATTCTCATATCCTCCAGCTTCTACAAGAGAATGATAATTCTTTCCCGCACCAATTCCAGCTCCATCATTGATCTCAAGGCTCCTTTTCACATTTTCACTACGCTTTCTCTTGCATCTTAAATGACGTGCTTCTCCTGGGCTTAGCAAATGGTCATGATCAAGTTCAACAACTGATATTTGAAACTGCCTGTCATCACATAATTTAAGCCTAATTTTAGCTTTACATCCTGTTTTTGTTACACGTCTAGAGGTAAACGTGTTACTTTCGAGCCGTCGTTTCTGAGTCTTGGAGCATGCAAAAGTAATGTATTTCACAATCCCATCATCATCACGCTTAGAAGTTCTTTTCATCACACCAAATCCTTTTTGCTTTGCATAATTCGAATAGTAACCGTATGCTTCTTCCGACGATGTAAAAGTCATCCCAATTTTAGGTTCTTGAATTATTTCCTCCTCATCCATATTCTGCAAGACAAAAGAATGTAAATTATTAGAATAGTTGTTCCATGAAATACATATAGTCTTAAACAAATACGGTAGAAATAAAGTTGGTTTCTTAGAAATCTTTCTCATAAGAATATTGAACTAACAATCCAAATAAAATCTGGAAATAATTACTTTTACTCATAAGAATATTAAACAAACATATATTTCATAAGAATATTAATCAAACTATCCAAATAAAATTTCAAACACTGATCATAACAAGAAAAATTACTTTTTTGTGATAAAAAAAATTAATGGTTCAAATAATTTTCAAACACTGATCATAACATCCATAGTTCTAGTTAGGAAACTTGTCATTGGTTCAAATAAAAATTTTAAATTGAC
Source organism: Corchorus olitorius (assembly GCA_001974825.2). NCBI lineage: Eukaryota > Viridiplantae > Streptophyta > Magnoliopsida > Malvales > Malvaceae > Corchorus > Corchorus olitorius. Next base: position 5,476 of record AWUE01019632.1, on the reverse strand, counting down.
ATGCTAATTTGCCCATGTGTATTCACAAAACAAAAGGCCATGGAGCAATTCTATTTCACAAATAGAACTAGAGATTGCTGCTGGATAAAAAAATATAAGAGATCTCATCATGCATTTCCAAATTCCAACAAACAAAGATGTCAATCATTATAACAATCATTGATCATTCATGCAGAATGATGCTTTGAACTAGGACTCAATGACATATCAGTTGGTACATATAACTAACACACGGAAAGAGATTCATCTGCTTTTAGTGCCATGTCCAAGCATGCCAATGATAGCAAAGAAAAGATGGAGCATCAGCATCCTGATTCTTAGGTTGAAGATAACCTGACTTATATTCCATGACTGCTATTTTAACTTCATTATAATTATCAGCCCTTTCTCTCTTCCAGTTAAGCAATCATCACCATCCAATTCCAAATTACGACTTAATGAAGTTTAAATCTAAACCTATACAGCCCATTTCAATCTCACTTGCCGATACATGCACCACAAAGCATCCAACCCCAAAAAGTTAAATGGATAAATTATTATAAACACAATGAAAATATAAGAATGAATATTGAAATGATACTACAAAGAACTAAACCATGCACGGAAGGAGACCCACCTATTCTAGCTGCCTTCCAAAAGAAACCTCGGAATCTGTGAAACCATCAATTTCTACAAATTAAATCTGAGGCTGAAGTAACACCTATAAATGCTAGAAACACAAACAATAGAATGATCGATTTTGATACCAATGAGAAAAAACAAAGAAGACCAAGATTAATTGGATTCATGCAAGTTGAATTACTCTAACCTCTTCTGAGAGAGAAAGCAGAAAGTTCTAGTTATCAAAGGAAAAGCAGAAAATAACAAAAAACACAAACTTCCAGCCAATATTGAGAGATGCACTTTTAATTTTACTAACAGCAAGTTCTGATAACGTGGTTAAACGATTAAGAGAACAAACAATCCAATGAAAAAGAAGTAAATTTGAATGATCAAAGACCAAAGAAGCCAAATATCTGAATATACTAGCAGAAATCTTCTGTCTTCCCTTCTTTTGTGTATCAATTGGAGAGACCTAGTTTTAAAAACACTAGGTTAGAGCAACTGCCCTTGACATCCCCCCTCTTCAAAAATTCAGTTCAAAGGGAGTAATTCCAAATGATTAAGCTATAAAAGCTAATCCACATTGGGAAACTAACTACATGATGATTTGCACACATTAAACCAAGGCACTCACTCTAACTAAAGTTCAATTCTCATTAAAATAAACAAACAAAAAGTTAAGCTCAAAGCAGTATAAATATAGAAATGAGAACAATTTACCAAACATTACAGCATGCACCAAAAGAGAACAAAATTGAAAAGAGGGAAAGGAGGCATACCCACTTCTTCGTTCAAGGATTGCTAGAATTGCATCTTCAAGAAAGTGCAAGTGCAGATTCCCAATCAAACTACCGTTAAGCATGAATGGAAATTGAGACTGAAAATATTTCAAATTAATAACGCACCATTAGAAACATCACATTTCTTCTAATTCCAAAGTAATAAATAAAAAAGGCAAATTTGGAAGAGCAGAAAGTTAGGTTTTTCATTTACCACGTTCGGGAATCCTTCTTGGATTAATCGATTGATTTAATTTTCCCGCTTCCGATACCCAGTAGAGAACTTTCGGCTTTGGCTTTCGATCAAAAACCAATTTTCAATAAGCGAGACGATGCAGGGGTTTTCCGGCTTGTCGGTAATCGGGGATCCGAATTCGCAATTTTTTTTTTCCATTTATGGAGCCCAAACCAATTATAACGGGAGGGGAAAAAAAGTAAAGCAAGCCCAAATAGGTTCAAATACGATGTATAAGCCCAACATTATAAAAATAGAAAGTTATGTAGTAATGGGCTTAAGTGTTAGTATCTTCACTAATATTTACTTGAATTTGAAAAATCCAATAGAGGGATTAATCTTGCTTATGTATGACCTGATGATAGAGTGTTGGATTATTGATTTTAATTAGCGGTTGATTTCTAACTATTTCAACATATATGATTTGGTAGGTAGTTTCTAATTTGGGCATAAAGATTTATTTGAATTGTAATGAGATTTCACTGGGTTTGTTGGCTCATAGATTAGCGTTTCGATAATATAGTTAATCATGTAACGGTGTACAGGTCTTCCTGTGCGTTTGTAATCCCAATCTCTTTAAACCAAGAAATGAAAGTGATTCTTTCCTAAAAAAAACGTATATAATTTGAGTTTGGTAAAAATTCTTCTTGGAGAGGATGGATATTGAATTGAGTAGTGACTATGTTTTTCTTTATTTTGGTAAAACAAGAGCATTTCATTTCATAGATTACATAGAAACAACCATTTATGTTTTAAACACAAAACAAAAGAAAAAGCCATTTACCTTTTTGCACACAATGTGGCCCGCATGGTATTCTTAAATTTTAATTTTACTGCAATTAAAAGCAAGTTAATGATGCTTTTTTCTACTTTACTTTAAGCATAGTGGGACTATGGCATGTGGAAATGCCATCATAATGGGTTCAACCCCACCCATGGTTTTTGTCCCCACCCTTTGTAAATTGTAATGTAACTGTTGTAAAGGATTTCAAAATAAGTTTTTTGGGCTTACACCAAATTGGTGACTACTATTTCATTTTACAGTGTGGGAAAATAATTATGATCTTTTTTACTTGGAGTTGGGGTCAACTTTGGGACAGAATTAAGAATGAGAAACAAAAATCATAAAACACACATATCTAGAAGTTTTAATCTTTTCTCTAATCTTGATTGTAATAGATTTAGATGATCAGCCTGACCACTTTTGATCCAAATTAAAGGAAGACCTTATTATATGATTAGCATTTGAGCTCCCATGAGAGAATAACTTTAACCACATAAAAAAGAGGGAAAAATAAAGTTCTACCATGAACACTAACATGTCTTTCATCTTTTCTTACTTTACATTAGTTCTATTCTATTGCTTTTTGAAAGATAATTATGTATGTAACATTTTTTAATGTTATACGTACTTTATACTATACATTCAAGGAGACACGTTCATGGTTAAAACTTAAAAATTTGAAGGAGACATATATAACAAGTATCAAATCTTATGGAGAAATAAAAAACTATATATTTATGATAGATATCAAATAGTACCAATTAGTAGAAAGTCCAATCATCAAATTTACGAAATCACCAATTTTTTTTTTCTTAAGATTAGGTTTTTTTAACCCTAAAACTCCTAAGAATAGATAGAAAATTGTCTACTTTTTTTTAACATATAAAAAAAAACAGTTACTGTTTTTTATAAGTCAGAGAAAAAAACGATAATTTGTTATCGTCTTTCCTAAATTTATAAAGAGAAAATAATAACATGTTATTGTTTTTTCATAAGGTTTAAAAATACAGTAACTTGTTACCGGTTTTGCTAAACTTACAAAGAGTATATAGTAACATGTTGCCATTTTTTTTTAAGTCGTGAAAGAATAGTAACCTAAGTTACTCATTTTTGCTTAACTCATTAGGTAAAATTATCAAGTTACCCTTGAAAATCAGAGTCAAATCGTTGATATTGCAGGAAACCACCTTGAAAGAGTAATTCAACATTCATCTTTATATGGTTTATATTTAATTTTTTTTGGTACAAAAGACAAAACTAGATTATTAGCGTCCTAAGATACGAAGTCCAAGTAACATCATCTTCTAAGAGTGGATCAAGCTACAATCAAGGCTGAACCAATAAATGTTGTAACCAAATGGAAACTCGACGCTAAATTAGTCAACAAATCCGCACATTTATTGCCTTCCCGACAAATCCTCAATAACCCAACCTTCAATATATACATGTTTCTTATCACACACTAACATACAAAATACAAAATCAATATAAAAAGAAAGTTTTATATATAGTAAATGGCATGCCCAAGAGAATCATCTTTCATCATTTGAAAAGACCCATGATGCTCAAATTTTCTTGGCAAAAGATTCACAGCTACAAGAAAAGAGATAAGAAAATTATGAACTATACATATTGGGGATTAGATAAAAGAAAATGAAAGAAAGATGAATGTGGTTTTTGGGGTCATCGCCAATCATTTGGATTTTTTAATAAAAATCAGATAAGTGGGAAGTGATATAAAAGGTTTTTTCGGTCCCTTTGGCGTGCTCTTGACGACAATATTTAGTCTTCACTTCCTCTTCTATTTCTATAACCCTCATTTTCTTTACATCAAAAGTCTCACCCCATTTTCACACACTTTTTATTTTTCACATCTTTCCCCAAAATTATGGAAACAAAAAATAAAAAATAAAATCTATAAAAAGTCTAAAGTAATTGATCCAGTCTTTTTTCGGTCTGAATTATTGAAAAGCACTATAAATCATTTAGCTAATAGTTGAATTTGCTTTTTTATGATTATTACCGTTTGATTTTTTTAGCCATTTTTATTGACATTTTTTTTTGACTAGGTAGTTGTTTAAAATGTGAAGAACCGTCGAGGGTAAGCTTAAGAGATAGCTAGAAAAGATTAAAACAAAGTTTTAATCGGGATCAATTGCCTTCCCAATAATATCTAGGTAGGTCCAATTTTAATGATAAATTTTGAGCACGTTCATGAGTTGAAACTTTTAAACATTTTACACGACAAAATAGATTCAGTTATAATCACTTTTAGATTTTACAAATAAAGTATAAACAATTGAGTCGTATAAGATTTGAAATTTCTTTTCTAAACTTTGAAGTTTATTATTATTACACATTAAACAATTGGATTGAAAATGATGCAAAGAAAAAATTAAATTGAAAAAGAAAACTACCTTTTCTTATCAAGTTAATTATAAAATTTTCTAACAATACATATACTTGTTATAACTAGTACTTTGCCACGTGTTTCACACGTGGATTTAAAAATTTAGTTAAAATTAATTTCAAATTACATATGGATATATTAATTCAATCATATTAATTCAATGTTTTTTTTTAAAAGACTAAGTAAAGTTTTAAACATTCATCAGTAGAACATTGAATAAATTGGAAATTAAAAGGCTTAATAGACAAAATAGCCCCCGAACAATCACAAAAGGGACAAAATGACCTCTGAGCTTTCATTTGGAACAATTAAGCTCTCTCAATTTTGGAACAATATAGCCCCTTCAAAGAACATTTTGTCCTACTTTGTCAAAATTTGAGGGTTATTTTGTTCTTCTATGTCAAAATTCGAGGGCTATTTTGTCTATCAATTTGGAGTCATTTACTTCTTTTATTTCATATGACCAAAGTCCATTCAATGAGGGGCTAAATTGTCCAAAATTGATAATTTGAGGGCTTAATTGTCCCAATCGAAAGTTCATTGGCAATTTTGTCCTTTTGGTGATATTTCGAGGGTCATTTTGTTTATTAAGCTGAAATAAAAAATAAAATTAATAAAAAAATATTATAAAAAAATTAATCAATTAATTATTCAATTACCTTAAC